>JADBJO010014616.1:30000-37500 GCA_016801955.1 Conus betulinus
GCCCCTATCAACTCCACCTTGACCTATATAACTTGCCCCTATCAACTCCACCTTGACCTATATAACTTGCCCCTATTAACTCCACCTTGACCTATATAACTTGCCCCTATCAACTCCACCTTGACCTATATAACTTGCCCCCTATCAACTCCACCTTGACCTATACTGGCTGAAACTTGCCCATATCATCTCCACCTTGACCTACACTGGCTAAAACGTGCCTATATCAACTCCACCTTGACCTATACTGGCTAAAACTTGGCGATATCAACTCCACCTTGACCTATACTGGCTAAAACTTGGCGATATCAACTCCACCTTGACCTATACTGGTCAGCACGCGCTGAGCTCAGTGTTCATGGCGGATCAGGCTTTCTAGAACCCCTTCAGTATGAGGATAAATCAATGACGTTGCGTTTGCGTGCAGCAATTTGAATTAATTATCAGATTCATAAGGTAAGTAAAGATGTTTTGAATTACTGTCCAGAAGATTGTTTAACGTATAATTTAATTGTTTAATGTATAAGTATTTGGTGCACATTTAATTTGAACAGGAAATGTAATTTCACATCTGCATTATCCTGTCATCATGAAGTTTTTTTTTTGTTTTTACTCAATTAGTGTTCTCGTGGTTCATTGAAAATTTCATGTCATACTTTCTTGTTTTTACCACAATTTGTTCCTTTAAAAATTTGCTTATGTCAATGTCTTTTAGACCACTAAAAATCTCGATTAAACCTTCTCTTAATCTTCTACTTTGTAAGGGGAGTAATTTAAGGCATTCAATTTTTTTTTTTTTTACACAATTCATTCCATTAATCCTTTCAACAGTCTAGTCACTCTCCTTTGAATCCTTTCAACAGCCACAGATGACCTTTTCTGGTAAGGAAGCCATACAACATTTATATATTCCACTCGATGTCTGATAACTTCTATCCCACACACTCCTTCCAAGTTCCAGTGAGGCTCTAAACCGAGGTTCCGTGTGTGAACGCACGCATAACATCTTGTGCACACATAAAATCCGATCACCAACTTTCGGAAGAGAAGGCCAGTTTGGCTGTTGGTATGGATGACACGTTACACATAGCATGCACCTTCCCCGAAGCTGGAGTATGGCTGCCTTGATGGCGGGGAAAAAAAAACGGTCATACTCACAAAACTTCACTTCCTTTGTTGGGTAGATGGGATTAATCCCTGCCTGTCTGTACAGGGAGTGTCCGCAGGAATATCAGCCTGCGTACGAAAAAAGGAAAGTTAAAAAAAAAAAAAAAAAAGAGAGAGAGAGAGAGAAAAAAAGAAAAAAAAAAAAAAAAAAAAAAAAAAAAGAGGCCCAGGGCCTATAAAAGTTGTCACCAACCACCTTCGTGTTCTGATGGCAATCTGTCTTCCAGTTGAACGTAAGAACGTCATCGACATTTTCTCTTTGAAATTACGTCATCTGACAAAGTATGACGTCACTTTGCACATTGCACCGTGCTAGATCTACATACTCTTTTTTTTTTTTTTTTTTTTTTTTTTTTCCAACCAAAGGTCGAGACACCAAAGAATACTACATGAAGTTTTGGGAGAAAAAAAAAAAAAACCCTAACCCATTGTTTCACTGTGAAAAACGGTGAAAGTGTCGGTGGGTAAGGTTGGTAGATAGATCCATCCAACCAGCTGGCACTCAGCTAAACAGCAGAGCCTTCAACGCCAATTTGGCCCGGCTCTAGACAAGGAAGAAGAAGAAGCAGAAGACGAAGAAGATCCCAGATCTATCAGGCTGATAGATCTCGGAGTCAAGAGATCTTCAGATAAAAGGCTTTCCAATGTCAGGAAGTCAAAAAGGCTGTTAGACTGTTAGATAATTTTTGAATTTTTTTTTTTTCATCTGTTCTGAGACTTTGAGACTTTCCAGAGGAACATTTTTTCAACAGACTGCGGGTGTGTTTTTGGTTGTGTTAAATCTTTAATCTTGTTTTAATCTCCGTTTGCCGTTGTCTTTTTTTTTTGTCATATGGATGACTCTCACCCTAACGTTCTCATGTTACTCTTGTTTATTCAAGGATTTGTTTATGTAACTATTGTGGCTAGAGTAGGGAAGAGCAAAGAATGAAAAGGTATACAAACTATCAGGACAGATTAAGATGGCTGAATTTACACTCATTAAAAGCAAATGCTATAACTGGGGACCTCACCGAGACCTGTGTAATATTAACTGATTCAGATGATATCAGTTTTGAGTCGTACTTTTTATCATTATGTGAAAAAAAAACTAGACATCAAGAGGGTAAAGTGCTATTATGCAGTGTTCTGATACTGACAATCTACAAACCATAACAAACTGACTTTCCCGGTATCCAAACCTGTAAACTGATATATACGAGCAAACTGCACTGATGGACAAATAAGACAGGAATACTGCTGGTTTTCTACTGTCTTTCTAAATCAGGTGCTGGTCACCACCGTCATCGTCATCATCATCATCATCAGCAGCAGCAGCAGCAGCAGCAGCAGCAGCAGCAGCAGCATCAAATCATCGTCATCAATATCGTCGTCGTTATCATCATCATCATCATCATGATCGTCGTGGTCGTGGTTGTGGTTGTCGTCGTCGTCGTATTCGTCGTCGTCATCATCATCATCATCATCATCATCATCATCATCATCGTCATCATCGTCACATTAACACCCTCATCACATTAACTTCATCGTTATTATCATTTCTATTTCTTCACGGTGACTGTTGTCGCTGTCACGGGTTAAAGATGGAGACAATGCAAAAGACTGATGTGACATTACAACATTAGAACTTCAGTCATCACATGTCTGTTCAAGAACAAATCGCAGTTTGTTGGTTGGTTTGTTTTCTTGACTACTGCCTTGAAACAAATGAAGGATTCAGCAGCAATTTTGGCCTCCCTTTCACAGGAAGGTGGTAGGTTATCAACGAGATATTTCCTTCTCACGTTTTGTCTTCCAACTTTCAACTTCCCCAACACACAAAGAGATGTCTATGTAGCCGATTGTTTTAACTTCGGCCGAATAACGTTGTCGATCCACTTGCGTTTCGCTCCGTCTCTGATTAATCCAAACACCTTCTGAACGCAGTTCATGACCAGTGCCCTGACTGATAATAAATCCGATGTCATTTTTTTTTTTCTAAACAAAAAATATTGAACACGTACGATCTTAGAGTTATAATTTCACTTTAGAAAAAAAAAAAAGAAAAAAAAAAAAAAAAGAAAAGAAAGAAAGAAAAAAAAAAAGGTCACAGCTGACCATTTTGTTGTGACTAGGTGTCTGTCACGGTCTGTAGAATTTTCCGCCATGCATTCTTCTGGACCTCGTTCGCTTCTCCTGCTGCTGATGGCGTACAGTGTGTGTGACTGCAGGACCCATGTGATAATGAAGCCATGTTTGCTTTGGAGAGAGAGAGAGAGAGAGAGAGAGAGAGAGAGAGAGAGAGAGAGAGAATGTGCGCGCGCGCGCGCGCGCGCGTGTATGTGTGTGTGATTGGACGCGCGTGACCGTGCATGTGGGGGGGGGGGGGGGGGGTGGGGGCTCTGTCTGTCTGTGTCTGAGTGTCTGTGTATCTCTCTGTGTCCTCTGTTCATCAACAGGAAAATCTGTGCCAATAATTTACCCCTTTTCTATTACTCTCTCCGACTCTGCCCCCCCCCCCCCCCCCCCCCCCTCTCCGCCCCTCTCCCGCAACTCCCTCGATTTTTTTTTCCTCTCTCGTCTGTCTTCCATTGTTCTTCTGCCTTTGTGATGCATTCTTTCATGTTCTAGAAATGATTGTTTGTAAAACGTGTCCTCTGTTCTGTTATGTCCTAGTAATAAGACAGTGAGATTGCGCGCGCGGGCACACACACACACACACACGCGCGCGCGCGCGCGCGCGCACACACACACACACACACACACGTACTGTCCGGAGCGGACACTGGCGGTTTAATCTGCAGCGTCTATTTACGGATATGACGGCATTTTTACACCCATCCTTGGGGGACCTTGATGCTATTTTTGTGTTTTTTGTCATTTGGGAAGGGGAGGGGGGGGGGGGGGGGGGGGGGGGGCAAAGAGAATGATAGAAAAGGGTAAATGGGGGATGGGTGTGTGTGTGTGTGGGGGGGGGGGGGGGGGGGGGGGGGGGGGGGGGGATAAAGCGCATTGACGCCTTGCTGTACGGCTTCTTGTATTTATCAAAAGAATGGGTCTTCTTGTTAATGTTTTTCGTCGTGAACTGATAAATATGATTGTGTGATTCCTCATCACCTCAGCATGTGCAGTTTGCTTCACAACTGGCGGTCTACTTTTAGACGAAAACATTTCTTTTTTTACACCGCATCAATCAATCTCGTAGAGTGAGTGGGATTATCAACATTGATAACAACAGATATTGTGATGACCAGTTCGTCGATGTTAAAGAAACCTTCGATGTCATTGACCATGATCTCCTCCCTCAGAAAACTTAAATCATACGGTTTATCAACATCTGCCCTTATGTTCAAAATCTGCGTATATCAAAAAGACAACAATATGTGTGAGCATGTCCCGTCAGTAGCAACCCTTAACTGTGGCGTTCCACAAGGCTCCGTTTTAGGCCTTCTGTTGTTTCCGATTTATATTACCCCTATATAAAAGATCTACATTTGAACTTTTTTTTGTAGATGACGATACGATTCATGCCAGCCGTAATGCTTTCTCTAGCCTTTTCAAAAAATCTGCAAAAAGTACCGACGATCCTGTAAAAAGGAATGGACATAACCCATGCCGGGCCACTTCAAACTAAACAACAAAAAAAAAAAAAAAAAAAAAAAAAAAAAAAAAAAAAAAGAAAAATCCATGTACATTATAGCCAGAAAAAAAAGACAAAAGCTTCCCCAATGGACTCCCTCCTACACACATCAAACGAACTGGTATGGCAGAAACACTCATTATGAAGTGGAGGAATAAAATTTGAGAACAGTCTAAGTTGGTATCCCCATTTAAATTCATTATGCAAAAGTTTTCCAAGAAAGTCTATAAATTTCCTCAGAACCAAACCGTTTCTTGACGATCATTGACGTCAACTCTTTCTTCGAATTCACAGTCGGTCTTCTGTAGATTATGCATCGACTTTATGGGATCTAGTCAAGTCAAGTCAAGTAAACTTTATTATCTCAAATTGAGAAATTAATTTGTGGTCACACACATTCACAGCAAATAAACAATAATTTAGTCACATTACCCATTTTCTCACATATGACATACATTCATATAAAGGAATTTGGATTTCAGTGAAACATCTCCTCGGTTCATAAAATCAATGGACAGGGGAATAAAACTTTGTTTAAATCTGACACTTCTGCATTTAACCGATCGATATCTTCGTCCTGACTGAAGAAGGTCATACTGATTTGCAAGAACGTGGGTCTGGTCACACGCAATCTTTTTCGCTTTACAAACAACACGGCACCTGTACAGCTCACTCAGACTTTTTTTTTTCTCTCACCAACGATTTTTCCTCCCACGTTCACCACTTTCTCAAGCACATTTCTGCTCTTCACAGTCAACCCACTATACCAACACACAAATGAGAAAGTTAAAACAGATTCCAAGAAGCATGAATAAAATGTCCGAAGAATGTCAGTATTCACATGAAATGATCGCAGCTTGCGAAGACAATATAATCTGGTTTGACATTTTTTGTGGGATTCTACGTGTACGAACACACTGAAGCCATTGTTGAGCCTACACAACTCCCTCGGAGTTAACATTAGTTTCTGACTCCATTTCCCATACAGCCCTTAGAATGAGACTATAAACCGAGGTTCCGTGTGGTAACGCACGCGTAACATTTTGCTCACACGTCAAATCCCATCACCAACTTTCGGAAAAGAAGGCCAGTTTGGCCGTTGGTATGGATGACGCGTAACACATAGCATGCACTTCCCCCGAAGATGGAGTACGGCTGGCTTAATGGCGGATAAAAAAATAAAAATAAAAAATAAAAAACCGGTCATACAAACAAAACTCCACTCCCTTTGTTGGGTAGATGGGATTAATCCTTGCCTGCCTATACAATGAGTGTCCGCAGGAGTATCAGCCTGCGTATGCAAAACAACACTTATTTCAATCAAGCCTAATATACACAGGCTCTTCTCTGTGGAACTCCCTACCAGAGTCCATCGATGAATACATTGTACAACAACTTTCAGAAACAGTTACCTAACCCATCTTCAGCTGTAAACGTACAAAACATTCAATACCAGTGAGTTATCTCAAAATTACAAACCATCCCATTTTCTATGTATGCCTACTAATCCGTTTTTCATCTAAACTATGTAAACTTTTCTGAATTTGTTGTTTGTATATCTCTCTCTCTCTCTCTCTCTCTCTCTCTCTCTCTCTCTCTCTCTCTCTCTCTGTAGATTGTCGCTCTGTATCTCTGCTTTTGGTATATTCCCCCAGCACACCTCTCCCCATCACTTGTTCGGTATATGTAACCACTATGTGCCTACTGCCTTCTGGCCTATTCAGAATGTGTATTCTTGCTTGTATTCGAACTTTACTTTATTATACTATGTACAGTGAGCGGGTTTTTCTCATCCGTCAGTTTTTCTGTCTGTCTGTCTGTCTGTCTATTTTAAAACAAATGCACAGAGAGAGAAAGAGAGAGAGAGAGAGAGAGAGAGAGAGAGAGAGAGAGAGTCGAGCACAACTATTCAAAAGTCAATATACTGGCAGGTTTTCTGGGACCGAGATCTTGGGGATAAAAAAAAAAAAACACACACACAAAAAACAAGAAAATACAGGTATTCTTCATTCCAAGATCACTGGGGGCGAAAACGTTATCTTTACATTATCAAGAAGACCTAGATCAGTTTCAAGACTTTTTTTTTCCCGGTCAAGATATATTGCCAGAACAAACAGGGCAATTAAATTAGATTTAATCGGTTACCTGATCTTTTCTGTCTGCGGTAAAAACCAAATTTATCCATTTCAGACAAATCGATGCCATATCAGGATGCAATCTGTTTCTTAAATAGTTTATAGTCGAATCAATTCTTAGTTGAATAATGCTTTATTCATCCACGTGGAAATTCGTATGTTAAAACACAGGGTGCAGTACAAATACTATGTTAGCAGGGTTCATTTTTGGTCCGCGCCCTGCGCCAATTGGCGCATCGTGTCTGAAAATGGCGCATTGAATTTTCGTATCGTGGGTCAATGGGCGCATCGATTTCTGAAGCAGCGCACCAACCTTCTTTCGATTTCACTGCCAAGGTTGCTCAGAACAACATCGTCTTCGCACGAAGCAGAGCCCGGTAAAACTTCAGCGGGGATTATTTCCCTTCTCGAAGGGAAATCACTCTTGCAGAGAGCTTCTTCTCAGAGTACAGCTACTTTCGCAACAATCTGCTTGAAGATCGTACAATACAATCGTTAGATTTCGAGCACTTTCCCGTAGAAATGCCGCCTAAGAAGAAGTTAAAAACCCCTTGAGGGGCAAAAAACTTTGTTTCAGGC
>JADBJO010014616.1:45000-46913 GCA_016801955.1 Conus betulinus
CGCTGAGACCACCAATGAGCAATATAGGGGGTGGGGGGGGGGGGGGGGGGGTGGGGGGGGGGGGGGGGGGGGGAACGACGCCGAATGGTTACAAAAAAAAAAAATTGAAAATGTATTTGATAACGGCATATTTATCTCTCAATGTGAGTAGTCTGCAACTGCTTTGTTCTGAGTCGCTGTTAAGTTTGATAACTATGCATGGTAGTGGGCTTTTTTTTTCCTGTGCATTTATGCATGTTAAAGATAAACATGGTCTCCCTTGCAACAACAACAACAACGAAAACAACAACAAACGTATAAAGAAACCAAAAACAAGTAACAGTCTCTGAAATTTGATGTATAGGAATTGCTCTTCGAATGGTATACCTGGTGGATCAACAACCAAACAGAAAAAAAAAAGAGAAAGAAATGACCCCTTCCATTACACCTTCCTCCTACTCCCCAGACACACGTGCAGCCACACCCCAGGCCGTTTGGAATCCACCCCTCAACTCCTTCCTCTTTCCATGTGCATTGAATAAGGTAGTGTGAAGAGCTGGGGTGGTGGTGGTGGTGGTGATGGGCGTGTATGTCAGTGTGCATATGCGACTGCCCGCGTGTGTGTGCGCATGTTCAGTGCTGCCAGCGCACGCTTACACCCGTGCATTTGGACTGTGGTCCCAATGTACATATTTCATATGTAGCGTGTATATGAGCAAGATTACTCAAATTCAGTTTCTACTATTTTTTTTTTTTGCGTGTGGGTTAACTTTTTGTTCGTTTGTTTGTTTTTAATGTTTATCAAGAAATCAGAGCGAGGCGTCCACATATCATGCAGTTGACCGTCAGCTCTAAAGACGATGTGACCCCCACCACCCCCGCCACCACAATCCTCCCAATGCAGCAGAACTCCTCGTCCAGCAGCCCCGGGCTGCCATCACCTGCACTGCTGCTACTGACGCTTCTGCTGATACTACTGCTGCTGCTACTTCTGATACTACTGCTGCTACTACTTCTGATACTACTACTGTTGCTACTACTTCTGATACTACTGCCGAGGCTGGTGTCATAAAGGTGGACGTGAACTCTACAGTCACCATCTCCTGTTCCTGGCTGGAAGGATTTCCCGCCAGAGATGCCCAGCTGACCCTAAACGACCTTGACCTGAACGCCATCGGGAGTCGTGCTGCCTCAAATCGTGGTGGTGAGCATCTACGTCGTATGGAGTACGTCATCCCGCACGCAGGGTGCGAACACAATGGGCTTGTAGCGTGTCGAGCCCCGAACGCGAAGAAGAACCGCACCCGGACTCTGCGAGTGCCATGTGAGTATAGAGTGTACAGACGTCACATCAGCCAGGGAAAGGGCGGGAAGGATGTGAGGGTGGGGGGTGGGGAGTGAGGGGTAGACAGTGTTTGTTAACTCTTCCATTCTTCTTTCCTTCCTTCCTTCCTTCTTTCTTTCTTTCTTTCTTTCCTTCTTTCTTTCTTTCTCTCCATCTTTCCTTCCTTCCTTCCTTCTTTCTTTCTTTCTTTCTTTCCTTCTTTCTTTCTTTCTCTCTATATCCTTCCTTCCTCCTTCTTCTTTCTTCCTTTCTTTCTTCCTTTCTTTCTTTCTCTCCATCTTTCTCTTCTTTCTCTATATATCCTTCCTTCCTTCCTTTCTTCTTCTTTCCTTTCTTTCTTTTTTACTTCCTTATTTCTTTCCTTCCTTCTTCCTTCCGTATATCTTTCTTTCTGTCTGTATTTCTTTCCTTCTTTTTTTTTTCTTCTTGTTTTCTTCCTTTCTTCCTCCTTCCTTCCTTTCGTTCTTTCTTCCTTCCTTCCTTCCTTCCTTTCTTTCTTTCTCCCTATCCTTCCTTCCTTCCTTCTTTTTTTCCTCCTTTTTCTTTCCTTCTTTCTTTCTGTCTGTCTGTCTTAAATTTCCATCTTCCT
>JADBJO010014617.1:0-10000 GCA_016801955.1 Conus betulinus
CCTGGGGAGACACCAGGAAAGGGTCCACAGCCCTGGGGAGACACCAGGAAAGGGTCCACAGCCCTGGGGAGACACCAGGAAAGGGTCCACAGCCCTGGGGAGACACCAGGAAAGGGTCCACAGCCCTGGGGAGACACCAGGAAAGGGTCCACAGCCCTGGGGAGACACCAACCCTGGGGAACACCAGGAAAGGGTCCACAGCCCCTGGGGAGACACCAGGAAAGGGTCCACAGCCCTGGGGAGACACCAGGAAAGGGTCCACAGCCCTGGGGAGACACCAGGAAAGGGTCCACAGCCCTGGGGAGACACCAGGAAAAGGGTCCACAGCCCTGGGGACACCAGGAAAGGGTCCACAGCCCTGGGGAGACACCAGGAAAAGGGTCCACAGCCCTGGGGAGACACCAGGAAAGGGTCCACAGCCCTGGGGGGGAGACACCAGGAAAGGGTCCACAGCCCTGGGGAGACACCAGGAAAGGGTCCACAGCCCTGGGGAGACACCAGGAAAGGGTCCACAGCCTGGGGGAGACACCAGGAAAGGGTCCACAGCCCTGGGAGACACCAGGAAAGGGTCCACAGCCCTGGGGAGACACCAGGAAAGGGTCCACAGCCCTGGGGAGACACCAGGAAAGGGTCCACAGCCTGGGGAGACACCAGGAAAGGGGTCCACAGCCCTGGGGACACACCAGGAAAGGGTCCACAGCCCCTGGGGACACACCAGGAAAGGGTCCACAGCCTGGGGGACACACCAGGAAAGGGTCCACACAGGGGGGGGAGACACCAGGAAAGGGTCCACAGCCCTGGGGGAGACACCAGGAAAAAGGTCCACAGCCCTGGGGAGACACAGGAAAGGGTCCAAAGGGTCCACAGCCCTGGGGGGACACACCAGGAAAGGGTCCACAGCCCTGAAAGACACACCAGGAAAGGGTCCACAGCCCCTGGGGAGACACCAGGAAAGGGTCCACAGCCTGGGGGGAGACACCAGAAAGGGTCCACAGCCCTGGGGAGACACCAGGAAAGGGTCCACAGCCAGGGGGGAGACACCAGAAAAGGGGTCCACAGCCCTGGGGAGACACCAGGAAAGGGTCCACAGCCTGGGGGGGACACACACCAGGAAAGGGTCCACAGCCCTGGGGAGACACAGGAAAGGGTCCACAGCCCTGGGGGGAGACACCAGGAAAGGGTCCACAGCCCTGGGGGGACACACCAGGAAAGGGTCACACAGAAAGGGTCCACAGCCCTGGGGGGACACCAGGAAAGGGTCCACAGCCCTGGGGAGACACCAGGAAAGGGTCCACAGCCCTGGGGGAGACACACAGAAAGGGTCCAGCCCTGGGGGACACACACAGGAAAGGGTCCACAGCCCCCACCAGGGGGGTCCACAGCCCTGGGGGAGACACCAGGAAAGGTCCACACACCCTGGGGGAGACACCAGGAAAGGGTCCACACAGCCCAGGGAGACACCAGGAAAGGGTCCACAGCCCTGGGGAGACACCAGGAAAGGGTCCACAGCCCCTGGGGAGACACCAGGAAAGGGTCCACAGCCTGGGGGGACACACAAGGAAGGAAGGGTCCACAGCAGAAAGGGAGACACCAGGGGAAAGGGTCCACAGCCCTGGGAGACACCAGGAAAGGGTCCACAGCCCTGGGGGGAGACACCAGGAAAGGGTCCACAGCCCCTGGGGACACCAGAAAAGGGTCCACAGCCCTGGGGAGACACACAGGAAAGGGTCCACAGCCTGGGGGGAGACCACCAGGAAAAGGGTCCACAGCCCTGGGGGGAGACACCAGGAAAGGGTCCACAGCCCTGGGAGACACCAGGAAAAGGGTCCACAGCCTGGGGAGACACCAGGAAAAGGTCCACAGCCCTGGGGAGACACCAGGAAAGGGTCCACAGCCCTGGGGAGACACCAGGAAAGGGGTCCACAGCCCTGGGAGACACCAGGAAAGGGGTCCACAGCCCAGGGAGACAGGAAAGGAAAGGGTCCACAGCCCTGGGGGAGACACCAGGAAAGGGTCCACAGCCCTGGGGAGACACCAGGAAAGGGTCCACAGCCTGAAGGGGGAGACACCAGGAAAGGGTCCACAGCCCTGGGGGGAGACACCAGGAAAGGGTCCACAGCCCTGGGGAGACACCAGGAAAGGGTCCACAGAGGGGGGGAGACACCAGGAAAGGGTCCAGCCCTGGGGGAGACACCAGGAAAAGGTCCCCACAGCCCAGGGGGACACACCAGGAAGGGTCCACAGCCAGGGGGAGACACCAGGAAAGGGTCCACAGCCCTGGGGAGACACCAGGAAAGGGTCCACAGCCCTGGGGAGACACCAGGAAAGGGTCCACAGCCTGGGGAGACACCAGGAAAGGGTCCACAGCCCCTGGGGGAGAGACACCAGGAAGGGTCCACAGCCCTGGGGAGACACCAGGAAAGGGTCCCCACAGGGGGGGGACACACCAGGAAAGGGTCCACAGCCCTGGGGAGACACCAGGAAAGGGTCCACAGCCCTGGGGGGGACACACCAGGAAAGGGTCCACAGCCCTGGGGGGACACACCAGGAAAAGGGTCCACAGCCCTGGGAGACACCAGGAAAGGGTCCACAGCCCTGGGGGGAGACACCAGGAAAGGGTCCACAGCAGGGGGGAGACACCAGGAAAGGGTCCACAGCCTGGGGGAGACACCAGGAAAGGGTCCACAGCCCCTGGGGGAGACACCAGGAAAGGTCCACAGCCCTGGGAGACACCAGGAAAGGGTCCACAGCCCTGGGGGGGAGACACCAGGAAAGGGGTCCACACCTGGGGGACACACAGGAAAGGGTCCACAGCCCAGGGGGAGACACCAGGAAAGGCCCACAGGGGGGAGACACACAGGAAGGGTCCACAGCCCTGGGGAGACCAGGAAAGGGTCCACAGCCCTGGGGAGACACCAGGAAAGGGTCCACAGGGGGGGGACACACACCAGGAAAGGGTCCACAGCCCTGGGGGAGACACAGGAAAGGGTCCACAGCCCTGGGGAGACACCAGGAAGGGTCCACAGCCCTGGGGAGACACAGGAAGGGAAAGGGTCCACAGCCCAGGGGAGACAACAGGAAAGGGTCCCACAGGGGGGGACACAGGAAAGGGGGTCCCCAGCCAGGGGAACACACCAGGAAGGGCCCACAGCCCAGGGGAGACACCAGGAAAGGGCCCCACAGGCCCTGGGGGGAGACACCAGGAAAGGTCCACAGTCCACAGACAGCCAGGGGAGGGTCCACAGCCAGGGGAGACACAGGAAAGGGTCACAGCCCTGGGGAGACACCAGGAAAGGGTCCACAGCCCTGGAGACACCAGGAAAGGTCCACCACAGCCCAGGGGACACACCAGAAAGGGTCCACAGCCCTGGGGAGACACCCAGAAAGGGTCCACACCCCTGGGGGAGACACCAGGAAAGGGTCCACAGCCCTGGGGAGACACCAGGGAAAGGGTCCACAGCCCTGGGGAGACACACCAGAAAAATGGTCCACAGCCCTGGGGGACACACCAGGAAAGGGTCCACAGCCCTGGGGACACACCAGGAAGACCCAGCCCAGGGACACACACCAGGAAAAGGGTCCACACACGCCACAGGGAGACACCAGGAACGGGCCCACAGCCCAGGACACACACACCAGGGGGCCCACAGCCCAGGGGACACACCCAGAACACCCCCACAGCCCACACACACACACCAGGAAAGGGGACCACAGCCCAGGGGACACACAGGAACAGCCAGGAACGGGACACACAGCAGGGGGGACACACCAGGAAGGGGCCCACAGCCCAGGGGACACACCAGGAAAGGGCCACCACAGCCCAGGGGGGACACAGGAACGGGACCACACACCCTGGGGGACACACACAGGAACACCACACACAGCACAGGGGGCACCAGGGGGGACACAGCCCAGGGACACAGGGGGACCACAGCCCAGGGGACACACCAGGGAAGGGGCACCACAGCCAGGGGACACACCAGGAACGGGACCACAGCCCAGGGGACACAGACACCAGGGAACGGGGTACCACAGCCAGGGGACACACCAGGAACGGGACACAGCAGCCCAGGACACACACCAGGAAACGGACCACAGCCCAGGGGGACACCATGGAACGGGACCGCAGCCCCAGGGGACACACTGGGAGGGGGACCACAGCCCTAGGGACACACAGGAACGGGACTTTGGCACAGGGGACACACCACCGGGAAAGGACACACAGCCCAAGGGCCACACCGGGAACGAGACGACAGGCAGGGGACACACAGGAACACACACAGCCCACACACCCAGGAACGGACCACAGCCCAGGCCACACCGGGAAGGGACCACACGGCCCAGGGGACACACCGAGAAGGAGGACAGCCCAGGGGAGACACACAACACACACCACACACACACACAGGACAGGACACACACACACACACACACACACACACACACACACACACACACACACACACACACACACACACACACACACACACACACACACACACACACACACACACACACACACACACACACACACACACACACACACACTTTCAAATGACTAATTAGACCCTGGGTTTGAACAGACAACCTAAAGACCTCAAGAACTACGGTCGAAAGGGACGGATCGGGAACGGACCACAGCCCGGCCTGGAGGACACCCAGGAACAGGAACACAGCCCACAGAACGGGTCCACACCCACACCAGGAACGGGGTCCACACCCAGAGACACACACCAGAAACGGGCCCACAGCCCCAGGGCACACCAGGAGGGGGGACCACCCAGCCCAGGGGAACACACCAGGAAGGAACACACACCACACCCAGGCACACCCACCAGGAACGGGCCCACCACACCAAAACGGGCCCACAGCCAGGGGGACACACCAGGAACGGGCCCACAGCCCAGGGGACACACCAGGAACGGGCCCACAGCCCAGGGGACACACCAGGAACGGGCCCACAGCCCAGGGGGACACACCAGGAACGGGCCCACAGCCCAGGGGACACACCAGGAACGGGCCCACAGCCCAGGGGACACACAGGAAGGAATGGGTCCACAGCCCCACACACACACCAGGAACGGCCCACAGCCCAGGGGACACACCAGGAACGGGTCCCCACAGCCCAGGGGACACACCAGGAACGACAGCCCACAGCCCACACACACACACAACACAGGAATGGGCCCCCAGCCCAGGGGACACACCAGGACGGGCCCACAGCCCAGGGGACACACCAGGAACGGGGCCCACAGCCCAGGGGACACACCAGGCCCACAGCCCAGGGGACACACAGCCCAGGGGACACACCAGGAAGGGCCCACAGACGGGGGGGGACACCAGGAAGGGCCCCCACCCCAGGGGACACACCAGGAACACACCCACAGCCAGGGGACACACAGGAACGGGACCCACAGCCCAGGGACACACACGGGAACGGGACACACACAGGCCCAGGGGGACACACCAGGAACGGGGGACCACAGCCCAGGGGACACACAGGGGAACGGACCACCACACCAGGGGACACACCGGGAACGGGACCACAGCCCAGGGGACACACCAGGGAATGGGACGGACACAGCCCAGGGGACACACCCAGGAATGGGCCCACAGCCCAGGGGCACACCTGGCAACGTGGGCTCCAGGCATTCCCAGTGACCATGGCAGTTCCGAGTTCACACAGGCATTTACTCCTTACACAAGGGACAGGCCAGAGAGTACGGGAAAAAAAAAGGGTGAAACTTCCAGAGTTCGACCTGTCACAGGATTAAGCCAAGGTCACGACGATCTTAGTATTCTACAGCCCATTCTTCTGGACTTATCTTGCCCTATCCCCCAAGGATCTGAACTAGGATATGGATCCAGAATGCAGACCTTAAAAGGATCACTTTCACCGGCGTCGTCTCGACGACACGACCAAAATCCGAGAGAAGTTATGCTTGAGGAACTTTCAGGCAAGAGCAGTGGATTTACTGCTCTTGTCAAGTGATTGCATTCTCCTGACACATGAGCAGTCTGGTCCGCAGCTGGAAGCTGACCAGTTTTTGATGATGCCTCCAATTCTCTTGCTTCATGGTCTGTCTGAAAAAAAGATGAAGATCCTTTGCAAACAGATCCCAGAACGCACGGTAACTCCTCTAACTGCATCTCTCAATGAAACACAGCTGAAGAAGATGATGACAGCAACTCTGATTACTCAGGAAGTATCACCTTGACTGATGAATCACTGGTATAGGAGGCCGTCCAGAATGAATAACATTGGTGATACCAGAGATATGAATAAATACATGTACAGGTACATGCATCTATGTATATTTTCTCTGGTCAGGCCGTTAAGAGCCCCCAGCTCATAAACTGATCCAGCACATCATCCCGTGACTGACAGAACTAAACACATGCAGGTATGTCGTTGAATGATCTGTATGGATAAAAACACACGGTGTGGCACCAAGCGCCGCACACAGTTTCGTACAGTTCCATGGGCATTTCCAGGAACCCTTGTGAGTGCACATCAACGGCGAGGTCTGGTGGAACTAGCTTTCAGATTCACTGAACACGTGAATATGGCATTAGTTCAACAGGCTCTGTACGAGTCATATGTTGATTCGATTACCCGGACAGGTTCTCTGCACAACAAGGGATACTCAGTATACCAGGTGATCACTAAGGAAACACCTCAGGACTAATACACTTTCCTGGGGCATCTCCTCTGGTACCACTTTTCTCAACCTTTGTTTCCAGACACCTGACAGTGGGAATCAGAGCAGCCATGCGTCCTACAGGAAGGGCGGTGACTTTGTGCTCCCAGCACCACAGCTCTGTGTCCACATTGACAAGCACCCTAAAGAGAGTGCCCCATGAAGCTGATGTGACCACACATCATACTCATGGAAAAAATGCGGATCCACCCGGACCTCGTGATATGGATACAGCACACTAGAAACACACCTCTTGCTGTGTTTCCAGTTACGCAAACGACATGTTCCTTACCCATACCATACAAAGTTCAACAACATAGCGACCGCACCTGCACATCTCAGCCTTGTCAGCAACAAAATGATGCACATGAATAGTATATGAAACTACAAGCAATTAAAGCCAAACCACCATCATCGCTCTAGACAAGACCTCCCGTCCCTACGACCCACCATCCAAGATGACAACCACCTGAGCATCGAAGCGTTGACACATCCCTGCTGTATCCCACAGACAGATACAATCAAAGAAGGCACCGAACACCTTGGTTCCTGCTTCCAGAAGGTCCCCACCATTCCACGACGGACTGTGAATCAAGGAATCTAGAGGTCTCAGCAAAACACGCCCTAACTGAAAACCAAAAACAAACGAAGAAAAACCAAACTCCTCACATACTCGAAGAACAAAGTCACTGCCTGATCAGCACCCCAGGACAGATCACACCCACAGACCTCAGCACCACAGCAAGTGACAGCCCAGGGACACACACCAGGAACGGGCACACACAGGGGGGGGATACACCAGGAACGGGCCCACAGCCCAGGGCACACACACAGGAAGGGGGGTCCACAGCCCTGGGACACACCAGGAACGGGCACACAGCCCAGAGGACACACCGGGAACGGGACCACAGCCCACCACAGACACACCAGGAACGGGCCCACAGCCCAGGGGATACACGGAAATGGGACCCACAGCCCAGGGGACACAACAAGAACGGGTCCACAGCCCAGGAAACAAAACAGGAACGGGTCCACAGCCCAGGAGGGGACACACCAGGAAACGGGCCCACAGCCCAGGGGACACAGGAACGGGGCCCAGCAGCCCCAGACACACACCAGGGAACGGGTACACAGCCCAGGGGACACACCAGGAACGGGACCCGCCCAGGGGACACACCGGGAACGGGACCCAGCAGCCAGGGGACACACCAGGAAAGGGACCACAGGCCCACAGCCAGGGGAAGGGCCACACACAGGGGACAGAAGGGGGACACCACAGCCCAGGGGGACACACCAGGAACGGGACCACAGCCCAGGGGACACACCAGGAACGGGCCCACACAGCCCAGAGGGACACACAGGGAACGGGCCCACAGCCCCGCGACGACACAGAACGGGAACGGGACCACAGCCCAGGGAACGTGACGGGAATGGGCCCACACCCACACACACACACACAGCCAAGGGGGACACACCAGAACGGGCCCACACCCAGGGGACACAGGGGACACACACACCAGAACACACACACACGGGCCAGGGGACACACAGGGAAACACCCACCCCCAGGACACACACCAGGACGGGCCCACAGCCCCAGGGGACACACCAGGAACGGGACCACAGCCCAGGGGACACACCAGGAAGAGGACCCACAGCCCCAGGGACACACCAGGATGGGGGCACAGCCCTGGGGGACACACCAGGAATGGGGCACACAGCCAGGGGGGACACACCAGGAAACGGGGACCACAGCCCAGGGGACACACCAGGAAACGGCACCACAGCCAGGGGGACACACAGGAACACAAACGGGCCCACAGGACCCACACACACACAACCACAGCACACAAAACAGGAACGGGCACACCACAGCCCAGGGACACAGGGGGAACGGGTCCACAGCACAGGGGGGACACACCAGGAACGGGACCACAGCCTGGGGACACACACCAGGAACGGGACCCACAGCCCAGGGGGACACACACAGGAACGGGACACACAGCCAGGGACACACAGGAACGGGAACGGGGACACACAGACCACACACAGCCCACACACACCAGGAAGGGGACACCCAGCCCAGGGGACACACCGGGGAACGGGACCCACAGCCCAGGGGACACCAGGGGAACGGGCCCACAGCCCAGGGGACACACCAGGAACGGGACCACAGCCCAGGGACACACACCAGGAACGGGACACAGCCCAGGGGACACACCAGGGAACACACACACCACAGCCCCAGGGGGGACACACCAGGAACGGGTCCACAGCCCAGGGGACACACACCAGGAATGGGACCACAGCCCAGGGGACACACAGGAACGGGACCACCACAGCCCACACACACACCAGGAACGGGGACACGCCCACCCAGGGACACACACACCCCAGGAACGGGCCCACAGCCCAGGGGACACACCAGGAAGGGGCCCACCCCAGGGACACACACCAGGAACGTGCCCACAGCCTTCGGGACACACACCAATGGGCCCACAGCCCAGGGACACCCCAGGGAACGGGCCCACACACCCAGGAGACACAACAGGAATAGGGCCCACAGCCCAGGGACACCCTGGGAACGGGCCCACAGCCCAGGGGACACACCACAACCACCACAGCCCAGGGGACACACCAGGAACGGGACCACAGCCCAGTGGACACACCAGGGACGGGGGTCCACAGCCCAGGACACACACACCAGGAACGGGTCCACAGCCCAGGGGACACACCAGGAACGGACCCACAGCCCAGGGACACACGGGAACGGGACCACAGGCCCAGGGGACACACCAGAATGGGGTCACCACAGCACGGGGGACACACCGGGAATGGACACCACAGCCCAGGGGACACACACACACCAGGAACGGGACACACAGCCCAGGGACACACCGGGAACGGCCCACAGCCCAGGGGGACACACCAGGAACGGGCCCACAGCCCACGGGACAAAACAGCAACACACCGGGCCCACGGGACCACCCTCGGGGGACACACCAGGAACGGGGAACGGGCCCAGCCCAGGGGACACACCCGGGAACACACCCACAGCCCAGGGGACACCACGGGAACGGGCCCACAGCCCAGGGGACACAACCAGGAACGGGACCACAGCCCAGGGGACACACACCAGGAACGGGACCACAGCCCAGTGGACACACCAGGAAACGGGTCCACAGCCCAGGGACACATACCAGGGAACGGGACCACAGCCCAGAGGACACACCAGGAACGTAACCACACCCCCCAGGGGACACACCAGGAACGGGACCACAGCCCAGGGCACACACCAG
>JADBJO010014617.1:15000-22500 GCA_016801955.1 Conus betulinus
CCAGAGCCCAGGGGACACACTAGGAGAGGACCACAGTCAGGGGACACACCAGTTTAGGGTCCACAACCCAGAAACACCCGGAATGGGTCCACAGCCCAGGGGGACACACCAGGGAACGGGTCCACAGCCCCCAGAGGACACACCGGGAACGGGCCCAGCCCAGGGAACACACCAGGATCGGGACTATAGTCCAGGGACACACCGGGAAGACACCACAGCCCCCTGGAGACACACCAGACAACAGGCCCAGAGCCCAGGGGACACACCAGAACGGTACACACACAGGTACGGGACACACCCAGTTTAGGGTCCACAGCCCGGAACACACCGGAATGGGTCCACAGCCTGGGGACACACTAGGAACGGGTCCACAGCCCAGAGGACACACCAGGAACGGGTCCACAGCCCAGGGGACACACCAGGAACGGGCCCACACGAGGGGCACACACAGGGACAGGCCCACAGCCCAGTGGACACACACCGAAAACGGGGTCTACAGCACAGGGAACACACCAGGAACGGACCAGCACTAGGGACACACCGGGAACGGGCCCACAGCCCACGGGACACACACAAACGAGACCACAGCCCCCAAGGACACCCCAGGAACGGGACCCACAGCCCCAGGGGACACACCAGGAACGGGCCCGCAGCCCAGGGGACATCCGGGAACGGGGGGACCCACAGCCTAGTGGACACACCAGGAACGGGCCCACAGCCCAGGGGACACACCAGGAACGGGACCACAGCCCAGGGGACACACCAGGAACGACCACAGCCCAGGGGACACACCAGGAACGGGACACAGAGCACAGGGGACTCATCAGGAAGGGGCCACAGCCCAGGGGACACACTAGGAACGGGACCACAGCCCCACACACACACACACCAGGAACGGGCCCACAGTCCCAGGAGACACACACCAACAACGGGCCCAGCAGCACAGGGACACACCCACAGAACGGGGCCCACAGCCCAGGGACACACACCAGGAAGGGGCCCACAGCCCCAGGAGACACACAGGGAACACAGGCCTGCGGCACAGGAGACACACCGGAAACGGTCCACAGCCCAGGGACACACACCAGAAATGGAACCGCAGCCCAGGACACACCAGGAACAAGCCCAGCCCAGGGAACACAGCAGGAACGGGCCCAACACACACACCCAGGGGAACACAAACAGGAACGGAACCACACAGCCCAGAAGACACACCGGGAACGGGTCCACATCCAAAGGGACACACCAGGAATGTGCTCAGCCCTGGGGACACACCCGGAACGGGCTCACCCAGGGGACACACACACAGGAACGGGACCACAGCCCAGAGACACCCCAGGAACGGGCCTGCAGCCCAGGGGACACAACCAGGAACGGGCCCACAGCCCAGGGGACACACACCAGGACAGGGGCACACAGCCCGGGGGACACACCAGGAAAGGGGGTCCACAGCCAGAGGACACACCAGGAACACCCCCGCAGCCCAGTGGACACACCAGGAACGGGCCCACAGCCCAAGGGACACACCGGGAACGGGCCCACCACCACACAGGGGACACACTAGGGAACGGGCCCACACACCCGGGGGACACACCACACAACGGGGTCCACAGCCCAGAGTACACACCAGGAACGGGCCCACCACCCCAGGGAGACACACAGGAACGGGCCCACAGCCCCCAGGGGACACATCGGGAACGGGCCACACAGCCAGGGGACAAACCAGGAACGGGCCCACAGCCCAGGGGACACATCAGGAATGGGACCACAGCCCAGGGGACACACCAGGAACGGACCACACACACCCAGGGGACACACCAGGAGGGACCAAAGCCCAGGGGACACACCAGGAACGGGGCCCACAGCCCAGGGGACACACATGAACGGGACCACAGCCCAGGGGACACACCAGGAACGGGACCAGAGCCCAGAGGACACACCAGGAAACAGCCCTCAGCCCAGGGGACACACCAGGACGGGCCCACAGCCCAGGGGACAAACACAGGAACGGGCTTGCAGCCCAGGGGACACACCCCGGGAAACGGTACTACAGCCCAGGGGACACACCCAGAACGGGTCCACAACCCCAGGGGACACACCAGGGGGGACACACAGGGGTTGTGGACACATCAGAAACGGGCCCACAGCCCAGAGGGACACACGGGAATGGGACCACACAGGACAGAGACACACCCAGGACAGAACAGTCCACAGCCCCAGGGGAAACACCCGGAATGTGTCCACAGCCCAGGGGGACACACCAGGAACGGGCCCACAGCCCAGAGGGACACACCAGGAACGGGTCCACAGCCCAGGGGACACACCAGGAACGGGTCCAGTCCAGAGGAAACACCGGGAAACGGGCCCACAGCCCACGGAACACACCCAGGAACAGGACCAAAGCCAAGAGGACACACCCTGAGAGAGCGGGACCTCAGCCCATGGGGGACACACAGGAAACGGGCCCACAGCCCCAGGAGACACACCAGGATCGGGCCCACAGCCAGGGGACACCCAGGAACGGGCCCAGAGCCCAGGGGACACACCAAGAACGGGCCCACATCCCAGGGGACACACCAGAACGGGACCTTAGCCCAGGGGACACACCAGGAAGGGGGACCACAGCCCAGGGAACAAACCAGGAAACGAGCCTGCAGCCCCAGGGGGACACACCATGAACGGGCCCACAGCCCAGGGGACACACCAGGAACGGGACCACAGCCAGGGGACACCCTGGGAAACGGGCCCACAGCCCAGCCCAGAAGACACACCAAGAACAGGCCCGCAGCCCAGGGGACACACCAGGAATGGCCCTCGGCCCAGGGGACACCTCGGGAACGGGTCCACAGCCCAGTGGACACACCAGGAAACAGCCCCACAGCCCAGCCCAGGGACACACCAGAAATGGGCCCACAGCCCAGGGGAT
The DNA here is from genome assembly GCA_016801955.1 of Conus betulinus. NCBI lineage: Eukaryota > Metazoa > Mollusca > Gastropoda > Neogastropoda > Conidae > Conus > Conus betulinus. The sequence goes on from JADBJO010014617.1 coordinate 17,927, forward strand.
AGAACGGGAAACATACCACAGCTTGAAGGCACACACCAAGAACTGGCCCACAGCACAGGGGACACACGAGTAACGGGACTACAATCCAGGGGACACACGAGTAACGGGACCACAGCCCAGTGGCACACACAGCAGGAACGTGACCACAGCCCAGGGAACACACACCAGGAACGTGACTACAGCCCAGGGACACACCAGGAACGGGACCCACAGCCCAGGGGACACGCCAGGAACGGGACCACAGCCCACGGGGACACACACACACACACACACACACACACACACACACACACACACACACACACACACACTCACACTCTCTCTCTCTCTCTCTCTCTCTCTCTCTCTCTCTCTCTTTCTGTCATGCACACACACACGAAACACACACACACACTCACACTCACGCACACACTCACATGCTCGCGCACACTCACACACACACACACACACACACACACACACACGCGCGCGCGCGCGCGCGCGCGCGCGCGCGCGCACACTTGCAAATAACTCATTAGGACCTGGTTTGAACAGACAAAATGTGTGTGTGTGTGTGTGTGTGTGTGTGTGTGTGTGTGTGTGTGTGTGTGTGTGTGTGTGTGTGTGTGTGTGTGTGTGTGGACGCACGTACCTGTCATTTTTCATGTATCCCCTGCCCTGTAGACGTGTTCTTGGTGTCTCTCCTGGGCTGTCTGTCTCATTCCAGGTGTGTCCCACGGGCTGTGGTCCCGATCCTGGCGTGTCCCCTGGGCTGTTATGTCGTTCCCGGTGTGTCCCCTGCGCTGTCGTCTCGTTCCCGGTGTGTCCCCTGCCTGTGGCTCCGATCCTGGTGTATCCCTTGGGCTGTCGTGTCATTCCTGGTGTGTCTCCTGGGCTGTGGTCCGTTCCTGGTGTCCCCCGGTGTTGTAGTCCCGTTCCTGGTGTGTCCCTGATGACAGCCCAGAGCTAGAGGAGACGCTATGAAGGGGACTACAGCCCTGGGAAACCACGTTACAGGTTGACAGCCCAGGGGCAATATGGACACTCACAGGGACACACACACACACACACACACACACACACACACACACCAAGGCAAGGCAGGCGACAGTAAATCGTATATCTTGGTTCAGTCCTTGGCGAACGGAGCCAGAAAGACACTAAGGAGCAAACCGAAAAATACCGAGCCTTTAAAAACCCGGAACATTAACTTATGACAAGACATAAAATCATTGGAAATTATTCGCTGTTTGACAGACTAACTGGCCTATCATTTGGAAGAAAATAATGAACTGGTGAAACTTCAAGGAACTGCTGAGTTCGCTGAGAATGTGCCGCGCTGCAGTCACATGTAAATCACTGTTAGGCGACTCCTAGTTAAGATCCATATTCATTGCAAAAGTAACAATGATTACAAAAAAAGGTCATTCGGGACACACGTCAAATCGTTAGGATTCTTAACAAAACATTAACATTTCAAATCATTAAAGTTTGGTTAAATTTAGTTCCAGGCATGTAAAATAACCTGTTATGAATTTTAAATCTGTCGGATATGGCAAATTTGCAAGTTTATGTGGGTGTATGAAGTTCTTGGTGTTGAATCAAGGGCTGTATTGCTCCAGTAAGAAAAGATAATCTACTGACTAAAAGAAAATTTCAAATGATTCAAGGCATCTTCCGTGGATAGAGTATCTTTTCAAACAGGCGTTATTGTGGATATAGACGAACTGATAATACATAATGCAGATTTTGAAAAAAAAAGGATAAAATCAGTTTTCAAAACTCTGATTCTCGTGCCTTGGCTTGACCGTGTGAGTCCGAAAACGCCCACAGAGGGAAAACGCCGACAGCAAAAAAAAAGATCCATGTTTTCTGGATATTCTCTATCAAAATGTTTTAAACCGAGGTCTCACTGTTAAGATCAAGAGTCGGTGGAAAGAACTAAAATGTACAATATGTAAAAAATGTACATATGTGTAAGGCTGCACCGTTTGTAGGGAGATTTGAGTACATTTATAATACATAAAAAAGAGGAGATTGTAGGAGGCGGGAGGCGACAACAACAAGGGAGACCTCGGGCTTGGGAGGTGGGGGAGGACCAGCTCTTCTAGTCCATTGAAGTTTTTGTCATGCACAAATAGTTACATCAGGAAGCTTTTTTTAAACAGAGGTCATGCATTTGTTAGAATCATACATAACAAGTGTGTTATGTGTTTTGAATATCTTTTGAATATCTTTCTTCACCCTTCATCACGATACAGGGAATGGCAACTTCAGGAAACGGCTCTCCCTTCATATCACGATACACGATATTTTATTTGTCCCTCATAGAATACAAGGAAAATTTGTTTGTGGCGCCATCGTCAAAATTCACACATCATACACACAAATCATACAAACATGTATATCATTAAAATTCCATTCATTCTTTCCACTGTGCATGGTCGTTCCTTGTCAATTCATTTATCCATCTTGACAGTAACACATATACCACCGCAATCACACGTACAACATCACACACACACACACACACACACCACACACACACACACACACGTGCGCGCGCGCGCGCGCACACACACATCCTACAGAGGCACAGGCGCGCACATCACCATCACAAATGCAATATTAACACCACACTTAATAAACACTCCACTGTTCACAGAACGCTCAAAGATAGCTCAAATTTAAGCAATACACCATTCAAAACACCGAGAATAGCAAAATGTATAATTACTTAAACTATAAAAACAACCTGCAGAGTTAAACTCAAATCAGGAATAAAAGATTTACCGCTAACTGAGATGTTTGAAGGGGGGAGAGAGAGAGAGAGAGAGAGAGAGAGAGAGAGAGAGAGAGAGAGAGAGAGAGAGAGAGAGAGAGAGAGTGAAGGGAGATAGTTCATAGAGGTGTGACAATTGAAACAGACATATATTTTAACTATAAAAACATAACATTCCCTATTAAACCAAGTACAGAATAAAAAGAGAACAAAAATTTCAATACCAAGAAATTATATCACAAAAAGTATGATTATTTAAACAGTTTAAAAAAAACGACAATCAAAGTGAAATATAATTCAGGGATATTTACAGTAAAAATGGCCCCGGGGGGTTCCTTCTCAACACACACACACAATCAAAAAGCGTATGTCAGCATTCGAATCGCCGAGCCCCGTTTCCCTCAACTACAACTGCGTATAAGGAGAGGGGGGGGGGGGGGGGGGATCTTCCCCACCAGCAAGTTCTGTCTGAGAGACACATTTTTTATGCAGGATAAACAGCCCGAAAGTTCGTCCTTCCCGATTTCTCTGTCTCGACCGGCTCCTACCCTGAGGTGACTTTGCTACGGGCTCAGTTGGAAAGACTGGGACCACACAGTCGAGTGTCGTCCATTTAATGGACGCGTCTTTGAGAGTGTTGCTCAAATTTCCTGACCAACAGTGCAGGTGTCTGTATCTCTCGGACCTGGTTGATGCCGGATATATCATGAAAGGAAGCGTAGAGTACAGCCCTGCCATACAGTCTCAGACCGGAATGGAAATCTGTAGCACCATCTTCATCATCCTCAGTCTCATCAATCAACATAAAAATATAGTCTCAAATTCTGTGGCCCTTCATGCCCTGCTCTCATGGTGACCTCAGTTTCTATGTCCTCTTCACGTCTGTGGCTTTGATTTGATTCCGTCGGGGTCACCAGTATCGACGAGTCCATAGGGGCTGCCATTGGACAGACGTGGTGGCGCCCTCCGGTGGGAGAGCTCACTCACGTCGGCTACGCGACTGCTATTGTCCTCAGTAGGAGGCTTAGTGGGTGGAGTCCTGCGTATGTTGGATCAGAACAGGCGCCACTGAACACCACCGAAGTGACTCGGCAGCAGTACAGTGTCTCCCCTGGTGGTTGCCTCTTGACGACTTGACATTGACTGCTCCCTGTGGATTGTCAGTGCCGGGGGGCTGTGGCGGGACTCACCGGGCTGTGGCTGTGGACAGGGTGTCCGAATGAACGACGTGGGTACACTGCCATTGAGGTGGCACATAAGATGGGACAGTGATATAAAACACAAACAAAAAAAATAGGAGCGTGAAATGTACGGAGCAGAAACGGAACCCCAAAAAGGGGGGGGGGGGGGGGGGGGGGGGGGGCGAGGAGGAGAGGGGAGGGATGGGGCAGGGGGAGAAATCATACTGAACTGACAGTAAGGGGTGTGGCTACCCAGAATGCGTTTAGTCCAATGTTAGACCAACATGTCCAAGAAACCAGAGATCACCGATATTTCCTATTTTGGCGAGTCGTAATGGAGAAAATACGGTCCTTTTTCTTCATGCTCTTTCAGGTTTCAAATATTGAGTATGACGTATTCACGCGGCCAATCATCAAGGACTTTACATCCAAAAAGGCAAAATGCCAGTTGATGCAGTTTTTAGCCTTTTTGCCCTTTCCTGGATAATTGCTGTTTTGACCTTTCTTGTATCATTCCTCAAACCGCACTGCGATCCGACAACGCACTCCGCCCTCCCTCTTTGTCTCCTTCAGGTTTCAGTTTCAGTTTCACCAAGGTGGGTCACTCACTGCGTGCAGACTAATCCATATAC
>JADBJO010014617.1:27500-30000 GCA_016801955.1 Conus betulinus
AATAAAATCTGGTAAACCAAGCTCCAACGGCAGAACAGGCGGATGAGGATGATGCAATTTTCCCAACGGCTGTGAAGGCGGAAGAGAGCGACACCCTACTGCAGTTCACAGTAGTGGGGATAAGAGTATGAGTTAGGGCTTGCCTACCTATGCATGCAAAGACTGGACGCCGGCGGACACTGCGGAAGAAACCTTAATGGTTCAACGGAGAGAAAGGCGGTTACAGCAATGCACTGTGGAGCGCACAGAGCTAGATGAGGCACGTAGAACATCTACGTTATCCACTGCATCCATCTCCATCTCCAACCGTCTGGGCCTTGTCTTGCCATTGGATACAGGTGGTCTCGGACGAGAGAGTGAGGTCGACGACGCGCAACTCTTCCTCACTTTACTCAAAGTCATCGCACATGTCATCAGTGACCCTTTATCCTATCCCTTATCACCAAGTCCTGTGGCAATGGGCGAGCGACGAAGCAATAGGTGTTGGTAGTCTGGAAGTCGTAGCCGCAGACCTACACACAGGCGGCTCAGGCCATATGGTCGGCCGTCACTGAATCGGAGCAGCAGTGGCGGTAGGCAGCCCCCTGAGCGACTGAGCAGCCCTCTTTAGGATAGCACTGCTCACCTTCATGGCAAGAGAAGGGGCTAGAAAAGGTGCCCTAAACATTGCCTGTTCCACATCACCCTATCCAGCATACCGCGGCTGGCGGGGACCCTATCATTGCGGTCGAAACAAGACAGAAAAAAGAAAAACGAGGATTACTCCTCTGAACCTGGCCACATGGAACGTCCACACACTCCTTGACAGGGACGCCTTGGATAGACCCCAGAGGCGTACAGCCCTCCTTGCGAATGAACTTGCCAGATATAAGATTGACATCACTGCCCAAAGCGAGTCCAGGCTGGCTGGGGAGGGTGAACTTTGTGAACGAGATGGACAAGTTCACCTACCTAGGCAGCACTCTGTCCAGAAACGTTGACATCGACGATGAGGTGAATACCCGGCTCGCCACTTTTGGCAGACACCACAAGAACGTATGGAACAGGAGATACATCACCCTAGAGACCAAGATCAAGGTGTATCGGGCCGTAGTTCTCACCACACTGCTCTATGGCTGTGAAACATGGACAGTTTTACCAGCGTCACGCCAGGAAACTGAAACTGAACCATTTCCACACCACTTGCCTCAGAAGACTCATGGGCATTAAGTGGCAAGACAAGATTCCAGACACTGAAGTCCTCACTTGTGCTGGCCCGCCTAGCATCTTCACCATCCTGATGCAGTCACAGCTTCGCTGGGCAGGTCACATAGTTCGCATGCCAGACCTTCGGCTGCCAAAGAAATTTATTGTTTGGCGAACTGCAACAAAGGGCAAACGCTCTCATGGAGGCCAGAGGAAGCGTTTCAAAGACAGCCTCAAATCCTCCTTAAGGCCTTCAACATCAGCCACACAACATGGGAGCAGACTGTCCCAGGACAGAGACGGGTGGCGATCAGCTGTCCGCAAAGGTGCAGAGACCTGTGAAAGCAACGGAACTGCTGCAGCTGAGCAGCGCAGGATGATCAGAAAAACCAGCGTCAACAGATCTCCAGCTGTTGCCACCATCCTCTGTCCGTACTGTGATAGATCTTTCCGGGCGCAGATCGGCCTGACAAGCCATCTGCGCACTCACCTCCGATCCCAGGATGACTAGACGGTCTTCGTCGTCTCGACGGACAACAACAACAATGAGAGGAGAGAATATGGTAAATAGAGGGAGCTGAATGATAGTAAGTCAACCAAGAGAAAGAGAATTAGAGAGAGAGAGAGAGAGAGAGAGAGAGAGAGAGAGTAAGTTTAAAGTAAAAGCCATAACTGGACTTACGTAAGCTCAGCAAACCTCGAGGGGAAATACGGTGAAAAGAAATAATAAAAAGAGAAAAAAACGATGATGAGATTGATAGTCCTTAGATAAAGATACTTTCTACAAAAAAAAAGAAAAAGAAAGGTTTAAAATGATTAATATATTTTTCTTTCCTTTAAAAAATCCCCATAATAAAGTAGGGGCAAGTAGTCTACTGTTTTGTTGAGAGGGCCAAGGAATAGTTTGTGAGTTTATTATTCATTTATTTGTTTTTATCTACTCACTTGTCTATCTTAGGTATGTATGTAAGTAGGTAGGTAGGTAGGTAGGTAGGTGGGTAGGCAGGTAGGCAGGCAGGTAGGTAGGCGTGTGTGGGTAATTAATTCGTTAGTCAGTTAGTTATACAAGCCGTGGAGATTGAACAGAATGTGAAGCTGTCTGAGGCCAAAGCTGAGAAAGGAAAGTGTTACAAGTCTGTGAGGAGCAGGGAACTTTTGTAAAAACGGATATTTTTGTGTGGCACCCTTGATGCCAAACTTGAAAAGAAAGGGTAATATCTTTGTGTGAGGTCATAGCAGAAAGAATTGTATGTGCGTAATAGAAAAGTATATTCATTTTAACTAAAACGGAAACTCTCTCTTTTTGTTTTGTCCG
>JADBJO010014617.1:37500-40000 GCA_016801955.1 Conus betulinus
TTATATAATACAGCCGCGCGCGCGCCTCACACATACACACACACACACACACACACAAACACACCACACACACACACACACACACACACACACACACACACTAACACCAGTACAAAGCAGTGACGCATACACAAAGGACCAAAGATAGTGCGGCAAGACAAAAGACACTTCATGTATGTGCAGAGAAGTACACAAAATAGCAATAATGAATGCCGTTCGTCATGCCGTTTCAATAAACAGCATCTCCATGTCATTTGACCTTTCACATTAAGCCTTCCATCCATATACGTCTTGTGAAAACTCCATACGTACTCAAAGAACCCATTCTTTTCTATTCTTAGACTTCAGAGCGCACGAATCAGGATCGCTATGTACAACTGACAACTCAGGGTATAATCAATAGCTTCGTGATCAGAACGTAGTTTACGGGTTCTGTTTTCGTATCAACGTAAGACCATAAGCCGTTTTCTTCACAAAAATGTTTTTTTTTTTTTCAAATCCAGATTGCAAGGTTTAAAAGACAAGGGTCAGTTTTTGACTGACTCGAAGATCACGAGCATGTCATTAAAAACCTTGCGTTTTGCGGGCGTGTAAGCTACGGGATCACTTCCATGCCAAGCTGGGGGAAGGGGGGAGGGGGATGGAATGGGGGGTGGAAAGGGTGGGTTGGGTGGGGGAGGGAAGGGGTATCTAAAATAACCGAGAGCCAACGGAGCTGTAGAAGTCAACTCTCGACACACTGTACAGCGAGTTGTTGTCATCTTTACCTTCACACTCATTCCCACTTGCTTTGATCTATGTGTCTCTCTTTAACTTGTCCCTGCTTGCATCAAAGGGTATTTCGTTTTTCTTTTGTGGAAAACAACAACAACAATACCACAACAACAACACAGAACACTAACTATCTACTTGCTCTTTTTGTTGTTGAATTATGTGCATATTTTTGGTGACGTGTTTTTGAATATACTCTCTCTCTCTCTCTCTACTCTCCCATCCTCTCTCTCTGCTTTCTCCTCTCTCGCTCCACTCACTGCCTCTCCCGCTCTCTCTCTCTCCTCCCGCTCCTCTAACTCTCTCTCAGCAGACTCAACTCTCCTCTCTCTCTCTCTCTCTCTCTCTCCTCTTCACTTTAATGTTTGATAACTGACATATTGCCCATGGATGTTTTTACCTTTTTTCCCCTTTTTCCCCTTTTACAAATAAAAACCTCCACAGCCTTCCCCCCTCCCTCCCCTCCTTTTCTTTCTCTCATTATTTTTCCTCATGGTATATGTTATCAATATGGCTCCTTTAATTGATGAACAGGGTGCTTACATATTGTACAATTAGGTTTTTTTTTTCGTTTCTATTCGACTAATTTTATAATCAGATGACGTGGAATGATTTGGTGGTATGTAGGATAGATGGGTGGTATGGTATGGGCGACGGGGGAGAGAGGTGAGTGCATCATAGAAGCCGATGCGTTGTTGCATGTGTTTTGATTGATGGATTGCTTATGTTTCGCATGTTTTTTATTCTCGGTTCTGTTTCTGGCTTATCTTTGTTCCTTTCCTTTCTATCTTCATTTTGTTGTTTTGTTCTATACTGTGCATATGCCCCAGAGGGGTAATGTAAAACAAAAAAAAAAACCTCTCTCTCTCTCTCTCTCTCTCTCCTCATCAATCCTCCTCTTCATCCTCTCTCCTCTCGGTCTTCGTCGCTCTCTACTCTTCATCCTCGCCTCCTCCTCCTCGTCGGGCTCTCCTCTCTCTCTCTCCACTCGATCGTTTCTCTCTCTCCTCTGTCCGTGTGTGGGTGTGGTGGGGGTGGTGTGTGTGGTGTGTTTGTGTGTGTGTGTGTTGGTGTGTGGGTGTGTGTGTGTGTGCGCGATTACAAGAAAAAAATCCAAACTTATCATAGAAATCAAATCAAATGATTAACATTTTAAGTTTAAAGGGAACCAATATCACCTTTTGTTGGGTTCCTTCACATGTTGGATTATATTCAAACGATTGTGCTGACAGAGCCGCAAAAAAAGGTGCAAGGCAAGACAGGGAATCTATAGAAATAAACATCTCTTTATCCGTTACAGAAGGGTATCATTTGCTGGAGCAAGCATCGTGGAACAAAGTTTCAAAACCTCTCCATAGGAAGGAGAAATTCTCCAGTCTCTTACTGAATTCGGTTGGTTCAACAAACAAAATAGCTGTGAATTATGGCAACAGTTTCAAATGTAGACACATTACTTCGCTGTCTTATAGGATAAAGCTTAATGCCTTCAAAACAAAATTCAGCAAGAATGTTAAATGTCTGTGCGGTGAACAAATTTCAAACCAACACATTCTTCTGGAATGCCAGAGATTGAGACCTATTTACCGGCTATTTCTGAAAGTTCTCTTGACAGTATCCTTGAGAATTTTAGTTTGTTGTTTGATTTTGCAAACTGTTTACTACGCAGTCCTATGGGACATTTGTTATAGTTTGTGTTATGATTCAAATAGTTATTAAAGTTGGCTTTTCC
>JADBJO010014618.1:0-21085 GCA_016801955.1 Conus betulinus
TGTTCAATGACTGTTCTGTCACCAGCGGATAAGGTACTATTCAGTTCGAATGTGCCGTTTCGTAAGTTTTTATGTTTTAAGACGTTCCTATCTCCTTCACGATTGTGCGCTTTTCTAGGTAGCAGATTGCCACTCGATCCTTGTTTGATGAAAACCGCATAGTGTCCCCACCCGCTGTAAGTTTTCAGCATAGTAGTTTTTTTTCTCAATGCATTTTCTTTCTTTGCAGCTGAAATGCCTTATCATTTGTGTGTCAATGGCCAGTGGACTCAATCGTGTCTGCCTGCAATGTATCACATGCTTTGAGTGCCTTTAAGCCGTCAGCTGACGCCGTAGTAAAAATGTACTTCCAGTGCCTATGGGCCGTCCACTGACGTCATGCATTTTTCTTGAATTTTCATTCGTTACTATTCCTATCAAAGGACTGAAATAGAGTGTGCGTAGTAAGCCTTATATGTCTACAGTATTAAAATGATATGCAAATGACCACACGTGAGGGGGGAAAGACCATTTTTCCTCATCACTGACTGGATGACCAGCCAGCGCTTTGTCTCGCTTGCAAAGATGGCGGCGCAACCTTCGACGAGCGTAGCGACCAAATCAACGTACTTACACAGCTGAGCGGGCTCTGCTAATCATTTTTGATAAAGATAATAATCTTTTATTCAGCGACTCACTCGAGCATGAAGGTGAGATGATGATAGTGATGGAATTGCCGGCCATATTCGTCAGTTATTGAGTCGTGCTGTGCGATCTCAAGAGTGTGTTCAGCTGACTGGTTACCAAGCGTCGAACGAGCTAGCCTAGTGTGTACTCTGCACTGCGTGCGAGTGGGCCAGCGACGTGTTAGTCAGCGCGAGAGGGGAGCGCGGCCTGCTCGCGGCGTGACACGGGCAGCAGGAAAGGTAGGGGAAGAGGAGGAGTGAAAGAGAGGGTTGAAGTCCAGCAAGGGGGTGGGTGGGGGGAGGGGGGCGTGGTCGTGAACTGACCTGTCTGCATGAGGTGTGAGCGTCTGGATAGACTTCTAGACTGTTTTACTTTCATTTACAGGTGTAGTGTGACATACAAACTTTATTTTCAACTTTTTTGCTTTGTGTCTTTTTTGGATGTGAAGCTGTAGTGGTAAATACATATGTTTTTGATTGTGCAAAAAAATCTATCCAAATCTAAATGCAAGTAGAATAGTTTTTTTTATGTTTTTCTTGTTCTTTTGCGTTTTTCAGTTTTTTCACCATCTATTCATCTTCTTTAGAGTGCCTACCCACTGCTACTGCCTAGCACTGACCAATAAAGAAATTGGTGACACACTCTGCACACTGTGTTATCAACTTTGTGGCAGAAGACTGACACAAACATGACACCAGGTACTAACAGTGGTCACTGATACACACATGACACCAGGCACTGACTGTGTTCACTAATAGATACACAACACCAGGAACTAACTATGTTCAATGACACATACACAACACCGGGCACTGAATTCACTGATACATACACGACACCAGGAACTGTCTGTGTTCACAGATATACACATGACACCCAGGTACACCAGGTACTATGGTCACTAACACACACATAACACCAGGTACTAATTTCTATGGTCACTGATGCAGGCGTTGATGGCATTAATAACCTCCAATGCCGGGAGTGGCAAAGAGCAGTCTGAGTTAACCTCTCTTGCACAGCGCCCCATCAAGACTGAACGAGAATGTCCAGACCTCCACAAGTCTTCACCCGCTTCTGGTTGAATCCTGCATAGTGTGTATTGTAACAACTATCACTACACAGGCCACACTTAAAGAACAAAACACATATGTACAAAACACATACAAAAACCCAGTGAAAAACTTATGAACACTTCAAATACGTACACATACAAAAACACATCACAAGAAATTCACAAACAGAATATCAAATATTCAAATGCATACATCTACTCCTTCCAACCCACTCCATGCACATACACTTACACATGCATGTGCAAACACGCACACACATACACAAGCCAGGCTCAGACTGCCAGTGCAACCACAATATTTGTTGCATGAAATCTTGAAATACCATGTCAAATCTCATGCATCTCTTTCCTAGGTCACTGCAATTGGCCAAAGAAAATGCCACAAATGGTAAATCTGAGACTGGTAGAATTGCAAATTGGTCAACAGAACTGGAACAAAATCATTTTAAAGCAAACAAATCCAATTCTTAAATGTGACGATACTAAAATTTCCTTTATTTTGATGTTTATACATTTTTACATACACACGCACTCTCCCTCTCTCTCACAGACACGCACTCTGACACAAACAGTGTCACTTTCAGATTTTATAAAAACAACAATAAACAACAAATGCAGAGTGACACACAACACAACACACACACACACCACACTCGGATACACAGAAACAACACACACATATATACACTATTCACTCAGTCTCTCTCTCTCTCTCTCTCTCACACATACACACCACACCACACAAACACACACACACACACAAACACCACACACACACACATGTGTAGATAGTTACACATACACACACACGCACGCAAGTGCACACAAACACGCACATGCACATGGCGTCCACAAGATGAGACGTATAATCTGTGCAACTTCAAAACACTTTATGATAATCGCTGGTTATACTCCATGAGAGCTCCGACATTTGTCTCATGCCTTTGCTTTTGGTCCCAATATTTTAAACTGCCAGGGAAACACGTGTTCCATGATGACTGATGAAGATCTAAAGTTCTACACACACACACACAAACACACACATGCATGCACACGCACACACAAACACAAACAATCTCAAGCACACACTATGGAGTCAATTACATTCCTGCGACAGTGAGGCTAGCAAAAGACAGCAATGAGCCAGTGAGATTCTCTGCACTTGTCCGTTCACCACCATTTGGAAGCACAGTGGAAGAATGGTGCAGCACAGCCTCTGATTCACTTCTGCCATACCAGTAAACACAGTCCGAAACAGTCCATCTCACATAGCAGTTCCACAGACACATAAGTACACAAAGCCAGATACACAGGTACCTTCCAGCACTTAGTAAATGGTTTCATTTTAATAAAAAAAAATATATATATATACGGATGTAGAACAAAGCACAGTACCTTTGAGTTGCTTATCAATAATGTACAGCATTTTTCTTTTTTAATTCAAAATCGTCTGTTCTTTTCCATTTCTATAAACACCCTTGAGAGACTGCTTCAATCTGAAAATGGAAGTTCAGAGCTACCAAACCCCCGTTTAGCAATTCAGCAACATCCAAATACTAATTGTGTAGCACATTTTCAGAACTACTCTAGTAGTATTACAGTATCGAAGTTTCACACACACACACACACACACACACACATGCTTGAAACAGCTTTCCAGATATTGTCAGCTGCTGCTAAGGGTATGGCATGTTCTATCTCAAAACTGGTTAAAACAATGCTAATGCTCAAACACATTGTAAGTCTGTGAATGTGATGTCACAGAACAATGAAATCTTGAGCATTGGCACAGTCTTCAATTACCACATCTCTGTGGGGCAGAGCTTTCACTGGTAAAGTCACAGTATTCAGTCTATCTTGTTTCTCTCTCTCACACACACACCACAACACACACAAACACACACCACACACACTGAGAAAAAACTTGACACCGTTCACATAAGACCTGTCTAACCTCTAAATGTTTTTTTTTTTACAAATGAAGACAACAAAAATTTATACTCTGAAATGAAAATTAGCAATATCCACTTTCAACACAATCTAAAACATTCAATGACATTTGTTTTCCTTCCTCCCATCTTTAAAATGTCTGAAAACAACAATGATCATGAGCTGCTTAATTTCAATTCTACCATACACGCATACAGATTCACAGAAGGCATATGCCATGTCATGATTTGGTGTTGCATGTGTGCACATTTAAATTTTTTATTTTAACAGGGTTAATGTTTTCAAAGAGAGATCATTAAAAACTTGCGCATAAGCCCTCTTCACAATGGACTGGATTTATCACAACAAATAAATTCCACATGAAACTAAACAAATTCTCAAGAAAAAAAATTGTGGCAGTCCTTCTCTCCTGAACCCTTTAAAATGATCTAATAAAAACTATTTCCCTTGTAAAAGTAAACCATCTGGTGTGAAAACACAGGGTTGGCTGAGGTTATACTGAGACTGCCTTAAAAGGCTTTACTGCCCAACAGATGTTTCTTTTTCAGATTTCATTATAATGTAGCAATTTTTCATTCCTTCCCACTTTCAAGATCTATGTTATATCTGTTACAGTAAATTTGTTGTGAAATCAGTAAAATGCGTGAATTTCCTGACATTTTCAGTAAATTCATGAACTTACTGTTTCACTCAGGGAATTCCGGAATACTCTGAAAATTCCATGCAGTTCCAAATTCCTGATCATTTGGGGGTCAGTTTTACACAATGTTTACTGAAACACTTAAATCATTCAGTAAATATAAGTACTTAAGTTTAACTCAGGGAATTCACGAATTCTCCCAAAATTCCAGTAAATTTGTGTAACATTGTTATTTACCTTTTTGTATCAGTGAAAACTACTCATTCACAACACCACAAAGTAAATAACTAGGTCTGATATGGGTGGGACATCTCTGGTTCTGGTTCTGCTTTCATACGTTGCAGGAGCCATTTCTGGCTATTTACGCAACAGTCGGAATACCACTGGTGCCATGCTGTGTATTTTTCTGTAGCCGGCACTGAATCAACTCTGGGCATCAGCACAGGATCTTTTAAGTCCAAGCTTGATTTTAGATGCATGCGTACTCAGACTAAACCTTGGTTTATACTTCATCCAAAAGAGTAGGAAATAGGGGTAAAGTTTCTTTCCCAAGGAAACAAGACTGCGGCAAACCCGGATCCGAACCCGCAGCAGTTGAAACTGCTGGTTTTCCCAGCGAGTCAACAAAACTGGTCAGGCGGATTATCCATTCAGCCACACTCCCCCCTTAGCTCCCAGAAACACAGCTCATAAAGTACAAAGTATGTCTGACTTGTACTCACTGCCCTGCACCTGTCTGTCTCTCTTGGACTTTGTAATTTAGGATTTGTGCTCAGTTTCTTTCTCCTTTGAATTTTTTCCATACCTGGGTTTCTAGTTTACAACTGATGGTCATTGACTGCAATGTGAAGAAATGGATTGATCGGAAACCATGGAAGACGTTTTTAAAAGGAAACTGTTCCAACAGTCATTCTAAATCCAAGAAGTACAACTTGCTCATGAAGACAGAGTATTCCAAGATCACTGACGCTGTGCAAGCAGCATCATCAAACACCAGTCGGAAGAACCGAAAGGACTAAACCAAATCAGAAAAATCAAGTTGTTGATTGTGGACACTCAAAAGGAAGAAGACCACTATCTTCCCCCCCCTCAACAAGTCAGTCAGTAGAAGTAGCAGTATAAGTAATAGTAGGCCAAAACAACATCACCCCCCCCCCAACCCTCTCCCCCTCCCCATCCACACTTTCTTTTCATCGTCAAAAGTCAAAAGGACACCACCACCCCCTGTCAGGATGGCGAGTGCCCCTAATGGGGATAAACTTACAAGACTTCACAATACAAAACAAACATCAACAACTCACACTCTCTCCGCTCTAACTACAATCGCTCGCAGACGCACGTGTCTAAGCACCACCAGTCCAACACTGAGAGAGAGAGAGAGTGAGAGAGAGAGAGAACATGTTCATTTCAAGGGAGTGTTTTGACTTTTATTTATTCACAGGTAACGAGGTTCTTCAGTGTGGACCAGTGGAAAAAACTGATTAGGAAACGAGCCAATGCTGATGAGACCCCCCCTACTATGTGACTCTCGAAGATACATTTGATGTCATCCTGAGTGCTCACGTGGCTATGGGCCATGCGGGACGTGACCGCATGATTGAGGATACACAGAAAAAAATATGCCAACATCACCACAAAAACCCTAGAGCTTTTTAAGTCTCTCTGTGTGGAATGTCAAAGAAAAAAAATGCCCATGACAAAGGGTGTTGTGGTTCGACCAATTCTAAGCAGAGATTTTGCATCTAGGAGCAAGTGGATCTGGTCGCGACATGCAGTCAATGGCAAGAAATGGTTACAAGCGGATCCTGGTTTACCAGGACCATTTAACCAAATTCTGTGTACTACTCGCAATAAGCAAGCAAGCGGCCAGATGAGGTCACAAGCCAGCTCTTGGATATCTTCCTTCTTACCGGGGACCTGCCATTCTGCAAAGTGACCATTGACCAGAATTCACAGCGCATGTGATTACAGAATTAAAAGACCTCTGGCCAGATCTTGTCATGGTACATGGGAAACCTCACTATCCCAAAGCCAAGAATCTTGTTGAGCGTGCCAATTGTGACATAAAGGATATGCTGGTGTCCTGGCTCGCGGACAACCAAACAGACGACTGGGTTGCTGGAATTAAATTCATCCAATTCTACAAAAACTCTTCCCACCATGTAGGGATCAAAACGTTGCCCCTTACTCCGCTCTGTTTGGTGCAGATGCTCGCGTTGGACTGACCTCATCCTCCCTCCTGCCATGAAGTTCTCAGCAGACTTGAGAATGAAGAGGATCTTCTGGCTTTGCTGGCGGACAGCAGCTCGCAGCCATCCACAAACAGAAGCAACACACTACAGGAGCCCTCTGATTCCAGCACTCCAACACCACTTGCTCAAGAACCGTATACTTCAAACTCTCAACAAAGCGAGGAAGGAATGACAAATTTTGAAGACTCACCAGATGCTCAAGGACCATCTACTTCCCATGCTCATGGACCATCTACTTTCCACGATCAAGGACCATCTACTTCCCATGCTCAAGGACCGACTACTTCCCATGCTCAAGGACCATTTACTTCCCATGTTCAAGGACCGTCTACTTCCCACGCTCAAGGACCATCTACTTCCCCCTCTCAAGGACTGTCTACTTCCCATGATCAAGGACTGTCTACTTCCCACGATCAAGGACTGTCTATCTCCCATGTTCAAGGACCGACTACTTCCCATGCTCAAGGACTGGAAAGCGAGAAGGAAAACTCACTGAATGAGCAATGCGCCAGAATCAAGTGGATCTGTGCGGAAGCTTACGACAATCAAGTAATCCAAGCAGAACGGATCGTAAAAAGAAGCTGGGTTGAACTCAAAGCGGGAGAACCTGGGGATAATGTCGCAGTTCTCATTCCATTAGTCGATCAAGGTCAAGGAGATCCCTGGAACATTTTAGGTGTCACTGTAAACAGAGACACAGAAACTGACCTTTACCGGATCGCCATGACAGCGGGCATCTTGGCTACTGGTTTATTCAAGAACCCAGTTTGATCTCTGTCCACAAAGACTGCTAACTGAGGACAACGTTAACCTGGAGAACCCGGTTACATTGAGATAGGCAGTCAAATTCCAGTCGCATACAGGAGGACAAGGGTTTCACAAAATGCAACTGCAATGGCCCGAAACAATGTCAGAACAATCGTTGCAAATGCTTCAAAGCGAATGTCTTGTGTAATTCAAGATGTCATGGCAGCCCCACTTGCAGGAACAAGCTAGCTCAGCTTAGTACATGGGTGGTTGAGCAGAGAGTGACGTTCTGGACAATTTTCGGATCACTTAAACTGTTTTTATGTGGCGCTCGATAAATCGCATCATCATTCTTACCTTTGTCTCTGACCTTGAGAGAGAGAGAAAGAGAGAGAGAGAGATTCATAAAACTACTAGACATGTGCATTACATTATTTCTGCTGTTTTAATTGTTTCTCTGTAGATATCTATGTTGTTCATTTTATATTTACGTTGTTTTGTTTCTCAGTGAATAAATATGTTGCACATGCTCAAATGTCATACGTTCTACTAATCAAACATGCAGAGATATGTTGAGAGAGAGAGAGAGAGAGAGAGAGAGAGAGAGAGAGAGAGAGAGAGAGAGAGAGATCAGTAAATTCATGAAATTACTGGACCTCTGTTTCAGGAAATTCGTGAATTTCCTGGAATTTACAGGGAATTTGTGAACTCCCTGAGTGAAACAGTAAGTTCATGAATTTACTGAAAATGTCAGGAAATTCACAAATTTACTGATTTCACAACTTTACTGTAACATATCTCCTTCCAATCTAATGCGCACTATCCTTCTATGAAAGTTTGCCCCAGTATGGTTAACCACGGAGTTGTGAAAGAATGGTTCTGTAACAATGTGTGGGACTTAGAAAGTGACCGAGAAGAATGTGTGTGCATGCATGTGCATGTTTCTAAGACGATGGGGAAAAGAGGGGTAGAGGAAATATGAATAGATAACATTGACAAAGGTGTCAAAAGACTAGTAGATCTTTTTATTACTGGTCTCCAGATTAGTTAAAAATTACCTTGGAATTCCTAGCCCTGCTCACTGTCCTAGCATGGAACTCCATGCCTACCTCGATTCTGGAAACTCTTCATTTTGGTATCTTTTGAATAGGTGCAACCAAATTCTCCAAGATCTACACAGGATATTCCCCAGAAGCAGGGCCTATGAATGGTGGGCCTGTGATTTGGGGTGCTTGATCCTCTGGGACTCTAGCTTAAACTTAACGGTTTATACAACTCGTTCTTTTTTTTATCTTGCCTTCCCTAACATGGATGTGAGAAACATTCATCAGCATCAAAACTATGGCACAAATTTATACATTCCCCTTCCCCTTCGACGCACACTCATCTTTCAAAACAAAAGTCAACTGACTAATCAAATGCATTTTGACCATAGGAAAAGTCAAAACAACCTTAACCCTTCAGTATCTTCTGTGACTTTTAAAAGAATTTTTTGAGAAAACTCAGTCTTGAAACATTAAAGTTTGCAAAACTACTTTCTGGGTAATCCCCATTCTCACTTGCGCACGCGCGCCCACACACACACACACACACAATACACACACACACACACACACACACACATTTCTATAGGGATACAAATGAGGCATAACGCAAAACGCTGTGTGAAATGAGGCGGACAGAAAAAACTGATTTACGTAAATATGAAGACCGGAATCAAACTTCTTTCAGTTTCGGGATGTTTACAGGTCTGTGCTGCACAATTAAGTTGTTTTATTTTGTATATATACACATGCCTGTAAGATAATACAAATGAGGCATAATGCAAAACTCCGTGAAATGAGGCAGTTCAGGAGGAAGTGTGTGAAAAAGTGTGTGAACAATGGAAACTGAAAACTGAGGCGATTGCCTAGGAAGGCACTGGAGCATCACTTACGATGTTCTGCACAGCCGTATGGGCTTTAAAAAAATGAGGCGAAAAAAATCCGCTGATTTTAAAAAACTGCTGGTTTGTGTACATTTCGCAGGAGCAATCCTCTCATTTATGCTGTTTTGAAAACACACACACACACACACACACACAAACACACACACACGAGCACGTGCACACCACACTCACACGTATACACACACCCCACACACACACACACACACACACACACACACACACACACTGGGATGTTACCATTGCGAGGGTTGTTGACACACAGGCTGAGAGCAGGAATCACAGAGAGACACAAGCCCACATCTTCCATACACATACCACTGCTTTGCCGCCTTTTCTCTGCACATTGCCTGCACACCCAACACACGCACAGGTGGCCTTTTTTATACAAAGGAGGTGGCTTTTTTTTTCAATAACACTTTTTTTTAACTCAATACAATATAATGCCATGCAGTGTTATGCCAAGCATCCCAGTACAAGCATTACATACACACAAAAAAAACACTAAACAAAAATGAATACAATGCAAAATAAAAGTTTAAATGATGCAAAAGAATGCATGAAACATTGTGCAACACTAAAACACAATACTTACATTACCATACAACACAACACAAACCAGCACAGAATAGTAATACACAGTATAACAAAAAACACAATGACAGAACACAGTGCAATACTATACAATACAGGACAATACTATATAATTTTTTTTTTTCTAAACATACATGTGTATTTTCAGACAGACAGAAAGGTGAACAGATACACAGACGGACGGACTATCAAATAGATAACTCACTAGTACTAATTTTATACAGACAGACAGAAAAGGTAGAGAGATACAGACTTATCAGATAGATTATATAATTATGATATATCGATCAATACTCAAGTATCATTTTTGCTTGTATGGAACATTAAACAATGTACACACCTAGCTGTATTTTTTTTATACACAAAACTCCACTTACACTTCATTCTATTAGTATACACTCTGCCCTAACCTCTGCTGTATGTACACTCTGCCATACTGTTTATACATTCATACACACACTTGTGTATTAGTGTACATACTGTCCACATTTCTATGCATAACTGTGCACATTTCTTCTAATCATTATCTCTCTGGGTTCTAGTACATGTCTCTGTATCTTTGTGCACCCAACAAATAACACTCAAACTACATATCACCCTGTGCTGAAATTGTGTAACACTGTAACCCTCCCTCTTTATATGTCAAATAGCAAACCTGTGCAACACTGCATACCTCTGTGTAGTTACAGTTATTCTCCTGATCTGATTCTTGTATGCACCATGATTTTGATGGACTTAAATGATTGTTGTGAATTTATGTGCACTATATAATGAGACAATCCCTACTGGGCTTTGATCCATAACTGAATCTGATTTAATACCTGTATGAAATCACCTTGAAATTCAAAGAACATTTAAAATCATTTATGACTTGCATTCATTAATCACCAACGAACTTTCATCAAATCAGTTATCTGTTAACTCCTAAGAATGTGGACGAGTATGTGAGGAAACCAAGGAATGTTTATGTTTGTAAAACAGATCAGTAAAAAAACCTGACCAATATGCATCTTTGACTCAAGCAAACGTGAACAAACAATACTAGTGGCATGGTTACAGCCATTGGTGAGAGCAAGTGCCAGAAGGACAGTGTTCTAATTTTCCACAGTCAACACAGGGTCAAACAAAAATGGAGTCATCACGTTGAACATGGGCCTGATATTGTCAGTTCTCCATTACCTTAACTGGTAAAAAACCAGTGAATGATAGTGAAAAAAAAATGTTGATGCTCGCTTAAATGTTGTATTGAACAAAATCAAAACAAGATGGTGGTTGCTGGTGGTGTAGTAACTGTAGCAAGAGAGGAGAATGGATGACACTGATCCACCATATACCAAGAGATGGCGTGTTATTGGTAGTGCAGTAATTGTGGCCAGAGAAGAAAAGAGAATGGTGTTTGACACAACATGTTTACAGAGGGAATACGAATGGCACAGACATTTCAAACCTGAAGACATTTTTTGGTAATGGTACTATTGTGGAAGTGGATCAGGAAATAACACGGATATAACATTTTCTTGAAGACAATGGTTTGATGTTAGCATTGTGACTGTGTGAGACTACAGAATGGCTTAGACGCAATATATACCTGAAGACTTCACACTGTTGGCAGTAACTGTGGAAGGAGAGGCCTATAGAGTGGCGAAGATATATCATTAACTGTAAATTGTAGGTTACTGGTAGCGTTATGATTGTGGACTGAAGGTGGTGACTAAACAACGGCATAGTCAAGATACATACCTAAAGATGCTGAGGAGATCAGCCAGCACTCCACTCTCCTTGGTCAGCTTCTGGCCTGCACCTGCAGCCACATCCCAGGCAACATTATCAGTGCAACAGGGCAACAACACCATCATCATCAGTACGTACAGAAGTATTCATAACAAAAAGCAAAATGATTCCATGCAAAAATCATACCACTCCAATTACACACACACAACACACACACACACACACCACACACACACACACACACACACAAATGTCTGTTGAGCGCATAAAAGATCCCATGACAACTGTCCTAAGCATAATCTACTTCCTTCCATTGACACCAGCCCCAATTTCACATTAAGAAATCTGCTGTGTCCAGGAAGTTCCACAATACAATGCACTGCAGTAAAAGGCAATGCAAGGCAATGCAATACAATAACCAATAATATAAAGAACTTTTTTTTTTATACAAGCAGCTCAAAGGCTTGGTTTACTTGTTTAGGAGGAAAAATACAAATAAACACACAAAACAAGGTGTAAAGTAATGCCGGTTTGATATGAAACAGACAAGTAATTCTTAACAAATGTGCTTTCTTCAAACATTTAAAACAGCAGACAAAAAGGCACAAAGCAACACTCTCCTGATAGTAGTCTCTTTCATTTCCTTTACCTATTAAAGACCTGAGTCCAAAATAAAGGTCTGAAAATCTTCTAGAGCTGTCACCGATTTCTCAGTTTAAAAGGACAAATATGGAGTGTCTCTTCCGCATCATACACACATGCAGACACGACAGATGTATAAGATGACGTAAGTCTTGCATACTGTTGTTGCCCACAAGGTTGGCGACCAGAAAAGTAGCTGCCTGTAGCCACTTCTTGTCTCTCTTCTTCTCTGTAAGCACCTTGTGAAGAAACTCAAACATCTCCACTTTGGTCAGCGTATTCTGGCAGCAGAACACTGGAAATCATCAGTCCATACAGAGAAAATTAAATGCATCGGTTTACCTTGTGTTACATATCAAAGCACCTACACTGAACTGCTCTGCAGCAATGAATACCAAGATAATGAATCCTGCCGTGTGAATCTTGTTAGCTGATTAAAATTCCCTAATGCAATAGTATAAATTACTTGGATGCTCCTATTCAACCAACCCCAGCTCACACAACTGGTTGGGATCATGCAGGAGTCTGCCAGCTACTCACGGCTTGGATCAAAATTAGTTCTGTGTTTTGAGAGCTGAAATCTACCTGCATCCCAAGGGACAGGAGTTACATAGCACTAAGACATAGACCAAAGATTCCTGGATGAATAACAGGACGAAGTGGATAGCTTGCTACATCTCTAATCTGTTGCACATTGTCACAGGTCAGAATGACACTATCTACAAAGCCCCCCTACTAATATCAGTACTTGCTTAATAGTGCAGCCTGTGTGAGCGGGTGTTCCCGTCTGGAGGGCACCACCATGTTCGTACAACAGTCTCTAGGACTTGATGTGGAAGGTAAAATAATCAGACACACACACACATACACACACACATGCACATATGCAAGCACACACACACACACACACACACACACACACACACACACACACACACACACACACTACACACACAAACTCTGTTATACCATCATTCTCAATAGCACAGGCCAAACAGAAGAGAGCAGCCTGCAGGACATAGTCAGGGACATCAGCAGAAAGCAGTTTGTAGACAAGATGCAGGCCTCCAATTCTGCGAAAATACTCTTTGGAATCCCCTACACACACAGACACACACACACACACACACACACACACACACACACACAAAGCATGTAGATAACTAGTAAGCTGTGCCACAGAATTATGTCAATGTCAGCAACTGACACTCAGCAATCCCAGAGTCATCTGAACACATGATACAAGTAACTGCACTAAAATAGTACGTAGTTATCAGGTCATTTCTGAGTACATTCAATTTCTGAGGATTTTCTTATTTCAGCAGATCTCATAACAGGCTAAATTCCTGAAGTTATTTCTGGATCAATTTCAGAATTTTACATCATTACAAGATTGCTATGATGTATTATCAACTAGTATGGTTGTTATGATCGATCGGATCATTTTCAGTAGATATCACAACAGCATCCATTTCTGTGCATGTCAATATCTATTAATTTTACCAGCTTTTGCTTTGGGACTGCTGTCAACATTTTCCTGATTGTTTTCACAGGGTATTTTCAGTGGATAATGTTTAAAGAAGGGAATTACAGACACTACACTCAATTTACAAAACTACTACAACTGCTTAAAATGATGGGGCAGATAATTCCAACAGTTCAAACCACTTTACCATATCTGTTTAAGCATTCACTCTCTGAATACATGTACAATGGCACACACAACTCTTTCATCTGAAATCCTCTCCTCACACACATGTAAACACATCCATTCATTCATTCTAACAGTGACAAAAGCAGATCTAATTAAAACAGCAGATGTCTAATGCATTATATTATGCAAAAAGACCACTTTTAAAAGATGTGTTGTAAGATTTGTCACAAGAAGACGGATGGACTATGATGACCAAAGAAACGTAGGTTCTTCAACATATTTTGTATGCGGAACAGTGAATTAAAAGTATTTTAAGTATTTTCAAGATCAAAGTGAACCCCCTAACCATTTTCATTAAAAGTTGTTCTGAGAACATACTGCAAAATATGAGCAGTAGGCAAATGAAGCATTCAATAGCTCCTTATCCTTTCATTTGTTGACTGTATGTGGGAGTCGTGCTCTCTCTCTCTCCTCTCTCTCTGTCTGTGTGTCTGTCACTCACACACACACACACACACACACACACACACATACATGCATGCGCACACACACACAGGGGTTGCAGACCTTACCATCATCATTGAACACTGAAGCCAGCGCTTGCAAGCTTCTTTTCACTGCCTGGAAATCCCCGTTCTGGTATTTCAGGCATTCTATCCAAAATGTCCACATCTGTCTCTGTCTGTCTCTTTAAACACACAGTCACACTGCAATTAATACACACGTCTGTCAATACACTACAACAGAATGTTTACATTTATCCAACACATCTCAATTAAAAAAATCCACATCTGTTTCCGTCAATACATTACAGGACATAACAATGTCTGCACATAGAAAGGTTTGGGTTTTGCTCTGCTCATACACGAATTGGGCTTTTATGACTGTTAGCAATTAAGAGCTTGCCAGATCAACCTGTGGGATCCTTCTCATCTCTCTCTCTCACACACAAAACACACACACACACACACACACACACACACACACACACACATTCACTCACTCATACACATTCCACTCTCTCAAGTGAATGTGTATGTGGCAATTTCACTAGGTTCTATCATCTATGTGACCTGGTGTTCATACACTGAATGTACAGCAGTCTTCTCTCGTCACATTTTGTATAATGGTTTTCAGCACATCTTTTACATGCTTGTCTGTCTTGGAGAGCAAGAAAGAGAATGTTGCTTATAGCCCAGCCAACCACTAAGGCCCGTATCAGGGCTGTCACCAGAATGAAATCAACTCACGAGTAATTAATACTAGTTACTACCCATTCTTGAAATAATTTTTCTTTTTAGTAACTAATGTTCCTAACTCAAAGCTAAAAAGTACTCTGCAGTTAGCTCATGTGACAAAAAATATTTTATCGTCAGTTTTTCAAGACACTCCTTTCCCCCTTTTCTTCACTCAATCCACCTACCATCCCATCCCACACACACACACATTCCTCCTCTCTCTCTCTCTTCTACAGCTACAAGCAGTAATAATGTTGTGGCCATCACCATCCATGGTTTGCAGAACTTGTTCAAGATGTGACTGCAGCTCCAGTTGTGTTGTCTGCCACAATTTTGTTTCCACCCTACACAACAAAATGAGGAAACAGCTGACAGTTAAACACATCAAAATGGCTATATAACTAGATTTCAATCAACTAAAACACATAAGAAATGCCAAGATAACTATACTTTAGTCTTACACCTCAAAAAACGGCAAAATATCTGCCTTTCAGTCAAACCCTACGCATCACTAATGGCAAGATAACCCAAACTTATTTTTGTAAATAGCTGATGTCGATAGGCTTTTTCTTATATCTCATCCATATTAACAAATGAAAATCAAACAAACCAAATTCAGAAACCCACAAGACAATAACCTTTGAGTCATTTGACAGAAACAGCCCAGCAAATAATAATGAAGTTAACTAGTCAACAAGAGAAAAAAAAAAAACAACACCAGCCCACTGGATCCATCACATGTAAGCCTACTAGACATTAACTACACCATTGGATAATCAACCCCAGACAGTAGCTTGTGACTAAAAAAAAAATGCTCAACAATTATACTGGCTGCTTGACATCGGGTTCCTGAATTTTTTTTTCCCAGTTGCTGGTACTATTCACCAGTGAACAAATGAAACGACAAACAAAATTTCATTTTTCCAGGGTAACAGAATAAGCAAATTATACATACTTTTTCTACTCAGCCGTGGGGCCCTATATATGGTTTTTTTTCCAACCCAGACCAGCAGTTTTAATAAATCAATGGAACCTCTATAAATAAAGCTAGTTATTCAAATGTCTGTTCTGTGAATAATACCTTTTAAAAACATATGTCCCATGATCCAAATAAGAGAGTTGGCTCACTGGAATTTTAAGAAGAGTTCAATTTATTTGGTACATATTCCACCACGGCCACTTCACTTGTGAAAAGTTTCCCAGACAGACAAAATAAACTTTTAAGCCAGGGGCTGCCCTGGTACGGTGGCACGGTGAAGGGGCAAAGGGCCTCTCAAGAGACTGGGGGTTAGTCACGAAAGTGCTTTTAGCTAATTCTGTAAGGTGAATGACCTAGCCTTGAAAGCTGTTTTTCTTCTCTAAGTATGTTAATACTATACCAAAGTATTAAATCGGTTTCTAGAGTAAATAGGAAACGAAACAAAGCCTTGATCATTTACCTTCACATTTCATTTCTCAAATCCTCAGTCCAGAAGTTATCAAACACCACCATCGACAAGTAACAAACAGAAGAAAGGAAACGGTAATGAAAACCTGAAACAAACAACAACGAACAAGAATACTATAAAAAAACACAAGATAGTACTCAACATTTTTAAGGTATTTTTAGATACGTCCTGATGTCTCTATCTATCCTATTCCCCACCAATTAAGAAATTCCTTATTTGGTATTTTCTAAATGGCCAATTTCCATCCCCTGCTGGAAAACTTTCAATCATGCTGCTTACACTACCTTTAATATTCTACACTTTTTCTTCTTCATTTTGACACTAGTTATGGGTGATCATCTGTTGCCTGTACTTGATGTATGAGATCATGGATGGGTGGGGGAACAAACTAGGCAGGGAAAGGAAGGGGGGGTGGGAGGGTCAGGCATACCCCATACTGTCCAGTGAGCTAGCATATATGGGGTGGGGATGGGGGTAGGGGAGTGGGGAGAACAATACATGGTTTCACACTTCCAGACAGCATGCTTGCACAATGGGTGTTACAGGGCCTGTCTGGTAGAAAGAAAAGGTAACCCCTTCATCAAAAGCAAACAAGATAAGTTTTTCACTGAAATGAACAAATTTTCAATTGAAAAGGTGACATCATGGAATCCAGAAGAATCAAAAATGTTCCTTAGAATTTACATACTCATTTGATGAGCTAGTGGCCAGATTAGTTGATATTTTCATTGCTGATATTTGTTTTTGTTGATATCTGTTTCGAACTATTTGAATTAATAAAATGCCTATAAACTGTGACAAGATCATGATGTTCACCATGTTCAATCTGTCACATTCTTGTCTTTGAACTCACTTTCAAATTTTCATCAAACCCAAAATGCAATGTTTTACAAACATTATAATGATGCTGTTAGGTTTTTTATAAAACAGAAACTGAGAAAGTACACCTGTTAACTCCTCAACCACTTACAAGATCGACAAATGATAAGAGGTTAAAACAAAAACAATGAGAGGCTAAACAATGCAAGTTCTTGCTCGAAACGGCAGTTTCTGTTAAACATATTCCTGCACCGGGCTATGGAAAAGATGAAACTATTTCCTCTTAGTCACTCGTAATAGTCAAAAGTTTTAAACTGTGTATTTGTGCTGACACTGACCAAGTTCAGTACAGTACTCCCCTTTTTTTCTGCACATCAAAAAACCCAAGCTTTTCTGAACTCACTTGTTGCCTTACAAAATGATCAGTTCAGCCAATCACCAATAGCCTGACATGTGCTTCACAGAAGTGGAAAGGTGAACTGCCCTGTTACAAGTGATCTAGGCCTTAAATCTTACAGTTAATAAAAAAAAAAAAAAACATACTTGTAAATCTTGTGTTGATAACACTCCTCGCAAAAACCTTCTGCACATATGACTAAAATGTTGGTTGTCCTCTGTATGCTGGGCCTGAAAGCGAGTCACTGCTAATGAATGATTCATGATGCCCTACCAAATAAGACAGTGTGACATGTGCAAAGAGGTTTCTGCAAGCCACTTTGCTCGTTTAGTCCTTGGTAATGTGTATAGCGCGTAGATTTTTTGCCTTGCTGAGCCTGCAGTTTTGAATAACTGTGTTCAGTCATACCTTAATCTCATCTGGAAAGTTCAGAATGATAGCAGCAGCTGGAGGGAGGGGGTGGGGGGCACAGCCATTGTAACTTGAACTGTTGTCATCTTACGTCACCTTTTAGGTTCAGGTTCAGGTTCATAGGGACAATTGCTTTTGCAATTATAGCCAGAACTGGCATTACATGTCCCTTCTATGTGTTATATCTGGTCTTTGTACGGTCAGGTCTTTACTCGCTCAAGTCTTTATTTATCATAGTCAATATAAATAGTCTTCAATAATACACTATCATCAACAGAGCTTTTGAAAAGGTTAGTATTTTGTGCAAGTTTTATGTTAGGGGTTAATTTGTTCCAAAGATTTGTTACTCTGTTGCTAAAAGAGAAATTTACTTAGGTTAGTGCGACAATATTCATGATAAATTTTATCCACACTATTACTGGTAGTATCAACTCTTGATGCAGTAAAAGAATTTTGAAATAGGAATAGGTTTGAGGTCGTTGCCATTGGTAGGCTATGCACTCACTGACCTAAGCCCACATTTACACTGGTAGTTCAAGAGCCAAAATTCAATCACTTAAGAAATCATAACTTCCTTCACCGGCGTCCAGTTCTGATACAGTGTGCTTTTTTTGTTCCTTTCTTTCTTTTTTTTCCTTTTCTGGTAGCAGTTTTCATTTATGGATCCAATGATTTTCCTCTTTTTCTTCTTCTCCTCCTCTTTGGTATGCCCCTTTCAAAAGAAAAATTGACCATGCCAGAAACAGTGCGAAAACTGCAAAGGAATTAAGAATTTTACCCTTAAAGTTACACTTATAATTTTCATCGCTTCTATCGTTTTTTCGGGTAATCTTCAACTTAAGAATACTAAACGGACCATCAGAATTTCAGACAGTAAACAAGCAATGTTACGATGAATCTATGGCAAAGTCCTTCTTGACCTACACCCACCTCATTCATTTTTCGAATTTACTTCCTCTGATCTCATAGACAGGCGCCAGCCTATGGAGAGATTTAGTGAGTAACTATCCTCGATTCTCTAATCAACCTTTCTGTTTAACCTAATTCTACAGCACCATGAGTCTATTACTGAGGTCTCCAAAGATCGACTTTACCGATCTGGGCAGTTAACATTTGCCTAAATACCGTCTGACCTTAACCTTGACCTTGTTTTGCACAATGATGTTCACAGTTCAGCTGTTTTTAAGCCTGAAATACTACCCCCTATTCCCGCCCTCTTCCTCCACATAAACCCTTACCAGTCTGCGTACGCAATATATTCACGAAGCTAATGTTACCGTCGTTATCACTCTCCCTCAGAAGAACGACGTAATGCGAACTTGAACAGGCTAATGTCGTCTGCTGCACGACAGCCTAGGCCTACTGGAATTTCGCGCTGAAAGGGAGATCACTTAGGGCCTAGCCTGCAGAAAAGGCGGAGATCCATCAGTGAACATTCGATTCTGCTCCAGTACACTGATCCGACTTCCACAAGGCATACACAACAACCGAAAACAAATGTATAAAAACAGAAATGGGGGATTTGGTCTTTGTACTTAAATGATCTGTTTTCGATCCTTCGGGATCAGGATCAGGGGCGTTGTATCAAAAAACAACTTAGGCTTTCTACGCCCCTTCATGCCTATGCCACTAAATGGATGTTAGCGACGTACCAATCCAGATCCAGATTCTGTATGTATATATTTTTTTTTCGTGACCGTTGGTCCAGTCGTAGGCTAGCTCAGTCCTATTATCCATCAAATTCATATTTTATTTTAGTTAATAATTCATGTTTATCTATGAGGTTCTTAAAAAACATTAATACTAGGTGCACGTTTGATGTTAACTGTTAATTCATTCAAAAAAATTGGTTACTCTGTCAGTAAATGTAAATTTTCTCAAATTAGTTCTGGAATGTTATTTAATAAATATCTTATCTTTACTGTTCCATGTAATATATTTTCTGTGGGGTACAAAAAAGCATGCTTTACCAACATCATCAATTCCATAAATATCTTATATGTAATCAAGTCTCCTCTTATTCTTCTTGCCTTCTTGCCTTAAGTGTTGGAAGTTGTAGATATCTTAAACTTTCCTGATATGAGTAATCTTTAATATTATGAATCAACTTGGTTGCTCTTCTTTGTACCAGTTCTAGAGCTTCTGATTTTCTCTTTAGCATTGGAAACCATGAAGTATTTCCATATTCAAGAACAGGTCTAACTAGTGTCTTATATAATTGTAAAAAGGTGTCCTTTTCTATAAATGTAAAGGTTCTTTTTATTATTCCAATCATTCTGTTAGCCTTATCATTACTATTCACAATGTGATTTGTCAAATAGCAAATTTTTGTCAAAAGTCACACCTAGGTCTTTCTCTTCCTCACATACTTTTATTTCCTTGTCTCCAATTTTCATTACATTATTTTCTATAGTATTTCGGTTTAAAGAAATAGTGCTAACTGCGGACATGCGCAGAAGAGGACGAGCCCCCATGATTTGAACTCCGGACACCGTTTTAACAAAGTACGAGCAAGAAGCTCGAGATTGTATTGCGCCGACCAAAAGAATAAAAAGTCATAAAACTAAGTCATATGTCTTCTCGTCCAAATTCTGCAAGAATGTTGAACCATTACATTGGCGACGAGGATCCGGACCAACACGGTGAAGAGAAAACTCATCCACGTTAGGCTACCACAGTCGACGTCAGTCATACGTTTAAAGCAGACGACGCCTCTACAACAGTAAGACTACGCAAACACCACACACGTCGAAATTAAGGTCGGTGAAAATCATTCTCATATTCTCAATTCTTGTGAAAATGGCTGCTATTCCGAACTTTGATAAGTTTAGAATTCATGGTGAAGAACAGAATCCTGGTACTCGTTGGCGAAAGTA
>JADBJO010014618.1:22993-46910 GCA_016801955.1 Conus betulinus
GGCATGACAAACTACATTTCCCGATGATGACAAGTCCAAAACAGAGATCATTGTTGATGCTAGTCCTGTTGGTCTAGGTGCCATCCTGGTGCAAGAGGACAAGAGAGGTCAGAGGAAGGTCATAGCCTATGCAAGCCGTGCACTCACTGATGTAGAGACTCGCTATTCCCAGACAGAGAGAGAGGCTTTAGCGGTAGTTTGGGCTTGTGAACACTTTCACCTCTACCTTTTCGGCCAGACGTTCACAGTCATCTCTGATCACAAGCCGTTAGAAGGAATCTTCAACCGGCCAACATCTCACACCAACGCGCGGATCGAGAGATGGAACATCCGACTTCAGTCATACAGTTTTTCCTGAAGTACAAACCAGGAGATGAAAATCCAGCAGATTTCTTGAGCCGTCATCCAGTGACCTCAGCCAATACCAAGACAGCCCATGAAACCAAAGTTGCAGAGGAGTACATCAATTTCATCACTGAGCATTCAACTCCAAAAGCCATGACCAGTGAGGAGATTTCCAAAATGTCAGCAGCTGACCCTACTCTTCGAGCAGTGAAAACAGCACTGCAAACCACCAGTGGCAAACGCCAAAAGACTCTTCTGTAGACATCACTGCTTTTCTCATCTTCAAGACTGTAAGAGATGAACTTCTTTGTGTGACAACTCTGAAATCATATTGCGAGGCAATAAGATTGTGATTCCCCAAGCTCTTCAACACAGAGTAGTCAACATAGCACATGAGGGACATCAAGGCTTAGTGAAAACCAAGAGTTTGCTGCGGGAGAAGATCTGGTTCCCACAGATGGACAAATTCGTTGATGCGAAAATCAAGTCATGCTTGCCCTGTGCCGCAACCACTCCCTCAAATCACACAGAACCCCTCCACATGTCCCCACTACCCAGTTCCCCATGGAAAGAGGTCAGCGTTGATTTCTGTGGACCATTCCCTTCGGGTGACTATCTGCTTGTTGTTGTGGATGACTATTCCCGGTACCCAGAGGTAGAAATCATGTCTACACCAGCGCCAAATCTACCATCCCTAAGCTAGATGCCATTTTTGCTCGGCATGGTGTTCCCGAAGTTGTAAAGACAGACAACGGCCCACCCTCAACTCTCAGGATTTCAGAAATTTTGCCTCATATTCTGGATTTCACCATCGGAAGATCACACCCTTGTGGCCTCAAGCCAACGGCGGAGCAGAGCGAATGATGGCTACACTCAAAAAAAGCCATACAAACAGCACACATGGAAAAAAAAAGCGTGGAAGCAAGAACTGTACTCATTTCTACGCAACTATCGAGCAACACCCCACTCAACAACGGGAGTGTCTCCAGCTGAAGCTCTCTTCAAGAGAAAGATTCGCACACGCCTTCCCGAAACCTCAGCCTCTGGTCTACAAGACCATCAAGACCTCAAATAAGGCTGAAAGACAGAGAAGGGAGACGAAAAATGAAAGCAGCAGCAGATGAATCTCGCAATTCATCCTATCCTGACATCAAGCTTGGAGACAATGTTCTGGTAAGGCAGCCAAAGGAGAACAAGCTCACTACTCCATTTTCTCCTGAGCCCATGACTGTTACAGCTCGTCAAGGTTCAATGGTGACAGCCTCCAACGCCAGGCGCTCCATCACCCGCAACTCGTCCCACTTAAAAAGATTCCAGAAGTGATGACGACGCCTGCATCCAGAAGCTCAGGAACGCCAGTCCCCAGAGACAAGCTTGACGCAGAACCAAGCTTCAAGACTCCATTAGCTGCTGCTACTCCTGCTGTCCATACCCCAGGGACAGTGCCACCTGCTGCAGTCCATGCCCCAAGGACTGTTCCAGATACGCCCCAGCTGATGCTGCCTGGTGATGTCCCTGTTGCCAGGAAGCCTCCACCCGCTGCCCAGGCCTTGCCACATGGATCTGAAGGGTCTCCTCCTGCTTGGTCCTGCCCGAAGATCTCGAAGAACAAAACAGCCGCCATCCAAGTTTAAAGACTATATCCGCTGATGTACATCTTTCGAAATTTTTGATCGAACCTATATGTCCATCAGGGGGTTGTATTTTGATCCATTTTTATTGCGATTGTAAAAAGCCGGTCGCGACAAAAAAAAAAAAAATTCTAAGTTTTATCTATTCACCCCAGGGAGGGATGTAATGTTTCGTTCACATTATTTTCTATAGTATTTCGGTTTAAAGAAATAGTGCTAACTGCGGACATGCGCAGAAGAGGACGAGCCCCCATGATTGAACTCCGGACACCGGTTTTAACAAAGTACGAGCAAGAAGCTCGAGATTGTATTGCGCCGACCAAAAGAATAAAAAGTCATAAAACTAAGTCATATGTCTTCTCGTCCAAATTCTGCAAGAATGTTGAACCATTACAGTATCCTACTGATAACATCAGCATTTTGAGAGAAGGAACTACCAATCCTTACCTTCTGAGTTCTTTTTGATAAAAAGTCTCTAACCCAACCAAGTACATTTCCTACTATTCCATAAGACTCTAATTTCTTTAAAAGTCTTTCATGTGGTCCTGAATCGAATGTTTTTCTAACGTCTAAATACAATACATCTATATTCTCTCCTTTATCTATCTCCTTTGTGAAGTCCTCCATGACTTCTAAAAGTCGAGTCACACAAGATCTTGTTGCACGAAATCCATGTTGACACTCGGCATAAAATTTTATTTTCTGTCATATGTAAAAAAAAAAAAAAAAAAAGCCTCTCTAATAAATGATTCTAAACTGTTGCATATAGCGTATGTTAAACTCACACTGGTCTATAATTTCCTGGATCTGTTCTCGTACCTTTTCTGAATACTGGAATGACTGTAGCTGTTTTCCAGTCTGACGGTACTATCGTTTCTTTCACGGATTTAGAAAAGAGTATATAAAGTGGGAAGGCCATCTCCTCATTTAGCTCTTTAAGTATTCTCGTTGGAATGGCATCAGGACCACATGCCTAATTTGGGTTTAGAGACTGAAGTTTCTTTTTCATTGCATCCACAGAAATGTCTACATTTTCCAATTCTACACAACAACCGAAAACAAATGTATAACACAGAAATGAGGGATTCGGTCTTTGTACTTAAATGATCTGTTTTCGATCCTTAATAGGGTGGGTGCCAAATACCCATCCGTTCTTGATTTTGGCATGATAAACAGATTCCATGCACTAACGTGTCGTGCCAGTGTGTCAAAAATGTGCCAACGTGTCGAGCATCTGCTTTTATGCCAGTGTCGTTTCCATTGAAACGATATATCTGTGTGTCAGTGTGCCTGTGCCAATTCTATATTTATATGTAACCACGTGATTTTTCGCCGAGATCATAGCCGAGAGGCATAGAGTTTGCACTTCTTTTCCTTCTTATTTTTTTCCCTAACGTTCCACACACTGTTCAACTTAAGATTAAACATTACAGTATAAGTAAGAAAAAAGTAGTCGCCCAACAATTTGAATAAAAACAGATGTACATAGGCACTCGCATGAGCACATACTTAGGCACACACTGTCTATCTACGAGTCCTCCATCAACAGCAGAGTAGCACCAGCAGACTAGAAAAACGCCTTAGTAACTCCTATTTTTAAGAAAAGAGAACACCGCAACCCAGCCAGCTATGAACTAGTGTCCCTGAGCTGTAATTGCTGCAAGCTGCTTGAACACATCATATAGCCAGCGCAGTCATGAATCACCTGAAAGTCACAACATTCTGTGCGACCAGTAGCATGGCTTCAGAAACCCAGCTCCTGGAATTCGTAGATGAACTTGTTGACAACGTGGAGGGGGAAGCAGATCGACATCTTTGTCATGGATTTTGCAAAGGCATTTGATAAGGTAAATCATAGCCTTCTCCACCACAAACTCTCCCACTACGGCATCCAAGGAGAAGTGAGCTTCCTCTGACACAGAAGGCAGGTGGTAATTGTGGATGGAGCCCACTCCTCCTATGCCAGTGTAAGATCAAGTGTCCGACAAGGTTCTGTACCAGGCCCATGTTTATTCCTAGTTTACATCAACAAACTCCCAGAAAACCTGACAGCACTGGCCAGACCTTTTGCGGATGACACTGCAATATGCAAGGTGGTCAATTGCCAACATGACCATGACCAGCTGCAAGACGATCTCAATAGGCTTGCCAATTGGGAAAGCAGCTGGGACATGGAGTTTCATCCAGGGAAATGTACAACTCTATCTGTCACCAGAAGTAGAAAGTATAAGAAGTGGGAATACCAACTACATGGTCACACTTTACAGACTGTCAACTCCGTGACATACTTAGAGTTACAATCCATTGTCAGTTAAGTTGGGATGAGCACATTGATACTGTATGCTCAATGGCCAACCAAATTCTTGGTTTTCCTCTGGCGCAATTTTAAAATCAGCACACTAGTTGTCAAAGAAAAAGCATACAAGGCCCCAGTCCATCCTCTCATGAGTGTGTGTGCAGCAACTGTTTTGGATCCAACCTCCCATAAGAACATTGCTAAACTCGAGGGGATCCAATGACTGGGTTGCCTGTTTTCTGTGCAATAGATATCACAACACATTAAGTGTGAGTAAGCTGATTAAAAAGCTCAACTGGCACTCAACGGAAACTTGCAGTAAGTCAGCTCACATTGCAATGCTGTTTAAAACAAACAATAGTCTAGTACAGGCATCAAGGCTGAAACAGCAGCTGAAATCCCTGCCACCACGCGAGTGATGCAGACATGACCAGCGATTTGCCCTAATTCCCTGCTGCACACAGTACCGACAAGGCTCCTTTCTCCCAAGGACCATCAGCGATTGTAAGTCAAATTTCATCCCACGCACTCTTGACTCTTTCGTGTCAAGGGTCACCAAACACCTGTCACAACAAAAGTTTGTTTTTTTTTTTTTTCAAATAGCCTGACACAGGTGTGGGCTTGACCCTCTCTTATGGTGGGCTGGGGATGTTCGACAGTGCATGCAGCCAGGGCAGCAGCTCCACCTCGCCTGCCGGTTGATGAAGGCCACAGGATTTTTTTTTTTTCTTAACTTGCACCTCTGAACCATTCATAAGCAGACCCCTGCAAAGTGGCAGAATCATCAACCAGTTGATGCCGGCCACTATACAGAAGAAGAAGCAGCACACACACACACACACACACACAGAATAGACGATACGAAGAAACTGAAAAGAAAGATATGTTACC
Organism: Conus betulinus; assembly: GCA_016801955.1. NCBI lineage: Eukaryota > Metazoa > Mollusca > Gastropoda > Neogastropoda > Conidae > Conus > Conus betulinus. The sequence goes on from JADBJO010014618.1 coordinate 28,157, forward strand.
AAGATCATAATGTAGATCTGTGCAATATCAATAATAATGTTTATTGAACTATTAATATCACTAAATGCAATATGGGGACCAGTCCTTCACATTGCCCATCCAGAACTTCTTCAGTCTGCCTTTGGACATCTGCTCTCTGTTGTGTCTTGTGGGGTGATCATGGATGGGGAATCATAGCAACATATAACCACACCAGGCAAACAAAAACAAGAAACAAAAGAAATCATTTGATCTGTGTAGGGGAAGATTTTTGTCTGCCAGGATATGCAAAGACTTGGTGGCTGACATTGTCATTCCTTACTCCCTTTCAGTTGCTCCAACGGTCTTCACTCAGACCACCAGCAGCGCACAGAATGCATGCTATGTGTAAATTTGTCATCCATTATCATCAGCCTGCCGGGTCCCACTCTCCTAAAGGATGATGATGAGAATTGACCTATATGCAATATGTTACACATGCATTCATACACAGAACGTAGGTTCACAGTCGTTTCAATTGCAGGACGTCTGAGAGGGAATAATCCCCATTACCAAAACGGCTCTCGCAGCAACTCAAACCTGCAATCCCAGGATCACTCGAATTACTAGTCCATCCCTCTACCAAGTAAGCTATTCCAGCCCTCAGTACAACATGTTACCTGCACAATATACAGTGAAGTGTGTGTTCTCAAAAGCCTTTAAGATCTGCCGTCATTGCTTGCCTAAGTCTTCAATCATTATGATGGAGAAACACGCTTCACCCACTGATTCATATGAGATTCACAGTTCAGCATTACTGACTTAAGCAGAGGGCCTGCAGATGTACAATTAGAACAGGCACCACTGAACTCCACCTGACTGACTTGTTTATCAGTGCAGAGTCTCTTACAGAAGACTGCCTCATTATGACTTAATCTTTCCTATAAACTGCAGTGCTGGGGCTATGGTAGTGTGAACCTGGGTAGGACTGTGTATGGGAGGAGAGGTGGGGAGGGGGGGGAGGCGGGAGGGCTGGAGTGAGCAGCATGGGGGTAGTGCCAGCAAGTATGCGCAAGATGAGAAGTTAAAACAAAACAAAACAAAAGAAAGGAGGGAAAGGGGAGTGAGGAGGGACGATGCCACGTAGAAGCCAATGGCCTTGTGTATATATTGCTGTTAAACACATACCTGGTGTCACTTGTACGCCAAAAGTTTAGTGTTCAGGCTCTGTTATATTACCCTTTACAGTCGGTTTGCTCTGCTATTTAACATGCATCGTCTCTGCCCTGCTATACTTGTTTGTGCAATCACATTGTATGCAGGTCACAGAAACTATGAAAACAGGCATGCCACTCATAGGCAAGCATATTATCGGATATGCGTGTGTGTGCGCGAGTGTGTGTGTTAGTGAATCCAAACATGCCTTACCAAATACTAAGGACAGAAAAAGATTCACAGCCCCACTTCCTGTGTACTAAAAAAAAAAAACACACATCTACCTTTCTGGAGCCAGCAGGTCAAGATCTAATCAGCTCAGTTTTGTCCACCATACTTCTTGTTATCTGGCGGTTTTCTCCATTGTTGGATTGATTCAATCTTCTATGTACAAGGCATGTGTGTTGGGGTAGGGGTAGGACTGGAAGAGGTACAGGCAGGAGGGGGAATGTATAGGACAGAGGAATGCTGCAACATCATGACTTCTCTTAATAAGAAAAATTTACCAGAATGTTTGTCATGTGGATAAAATATAAAACTACCACAGCATATCTGTTAAGAACTGAGGATAAATACTTTTCACTTTTTGACTCATGTATGAAAGCGAGTCTGTGTAATCATCCTGATCAGTAGAGTGTGTATGTGTGTGTAAAAGAGAGTTGTTTGCAAGTATGGATATTTGCATTTATGTGTACGTGTTTGTGTCTAAATTAATTTTTCGACTGACTTTTTCTCAAGAGTTACAGGTGCTGTTATCATAAAACAGCAAAATTATGAATATGGTAAGTCTTTCTAGCAATCCTTGTATGATGATGTCACTAAAAGGTAAATGCCAAAACTCTTGTGATAATCTTCTTCAGCAACAATTTCAATATTACAAAACTGAAATTTGCTAAGAAATCGTGATCAGTTACAATTACTGCTTGACATACCATAAACAGGTATGTTAAATGATATTATCTGCAACTATTGTAGCAAACATCAAGTTACATTATGACTGGACATTTAGTGTGATTTCTACGAAACAGTAGTGCAGATGTAAATATGTAACCAACATAGGCCGCATACAATTAAATCCTGCAAAACATAGCAAGGTGAGTTGAGTATGTGAAGCAACAGTAATGAAACAATCAAAACATAACTAACTATTTCAGACCTACCCTTCTGCCCTCCCACCAAACAGATTCAAAATCTGCAGTCTTGGTTGTCAACACATTCCTCTCCAAACACACAGCTACCTACTACTATCGTATCGCACATCTCTGTATCCACATTCTGACACACATTTTCATCATCTCACCCTCTGACAAAAAGATATGCACATCCACGCACCATATCATCATTTACTTTCTCCTTCCATTCTCTCCCAGTCAAAGAAAGAAAAGAGTTGAAAACATGTCTCATGACAGAAAACAGCCACAACTATGCACTTGGAACTGTTTTACTGCAGAATCAATGTTGACATTGAATAGATCTCCACAGACCACTATCAGAATCAAAACTGTACATTTTTTTCTCTTGGCAGGTATCATAATTTACACAGCACAAGCCGTAGGAACAATGAACAACACTCCATATTATGTTAAACAACATGGGCCAAAAGGATTTTTTTTTTAAAATCAGGAGCCGTGGTTTGTAAGATAATAATGAACTGTGGTGTTTATAATACAACAGAACAGCCTGTAACGAATGCTGTCAGGAGTTGTATATACACATTTCTGTCCAGCAGTTAAAATGACCTAACAATTGCAAATGCTGTTTGCACACAGAGGGAAATATTGTCTTCTGATGCCTTAACAAAACATCAGAAATACTGGGCTAAAGGAGAAGAGGGTAAGACTACCACTGTTTAACATAATGTTAACTTTAGAAATCAGGAGGGATTCCTCCCTCTTAATGATCACTGGTATAAAATCTGTTGATGTCTGAATGAATACTGGTCATGGGAACAAACTCTTTCAATTTGGTGTTGAAGAAAGGAAAGGTAGAACATGTTCGGCAAAGGGTAAGGGCAATAGGGGAGAAGGGAAGAGATACTGAACAACTGTTTTTATAGTATGGATCTGACCAAAAACAAAAAAAAAAGTATCCCTATGAATTCACAAGCTGTCTGGCTGAAGTGTGGAACATCCCAGAACTGTCTGTCTGTGCATGCGTCTATAGAAACTGAACATGGGTATTTTCTTGTAGACAAACATGGACAAGACCAAATGACATCACATGAAAGTCAAAGATCCAGTGCTACAGTTGTGTTACTTTCCCCCAAAACTAAGTAAACTGTCTTTACTTTAAACAAACTAATATGAACACTCTTTGTCAGAGCACAAACCTTGTCCAACTTGATCATGTCAGACAACTGCTGTTTTTTTGGTAACATCTGCTCGTTGACATCTGTTGTCACTGTTAATGTGTGATGTCTTTGATAATACTCCGTCTTTGACAACATCAGCCATCTGAAAACAATACCTCTTCTGTCATAACATGTCTGCTGTCTTTGACAATACTATGTTTAACAACATCTGCTGACTTCAACAACATGACATCTTCAAGCCCAAAGGACTGTGAACAGTTTTATGATCATTACACATTATAAAAACCCTTGAGCTTGTAGTTATTGAGAAAATGCAGGGGTCAGATCTCCCACATACTGACAGACGCAGATGGACAGGACTATTACAATGACTAATTAATCAGAGAACCATGAACAATACATTGCATGCATTGTTTTCCCACCTTCTACCATGAAACTGTTCAAAGCTAACACTTCTGTCATGAAGAACAAAAATGACAGTAATGTCAAAGGCAACAAATTTTGTGTAATCATAATGAGTTGGTAAAGAGAGAAAGTGGAGACAGATTACAAAAAGATGGTGATACTGAATCACTGACCAATTGTACAAGAGTGCCGTAACTTCTGTACCATATGACATCATTCATTTCTAAAATTACGGCAGAGTGCCTTTATCATGAAGCATGATGTATGCATCAAACTCAGTTTTGACAATGATGTTCATGCATTTTGGCCAATTTGTGCACACATGTATGATCTGCAGTCACTTTCAATGTCCATTAACATCGCTCATACCATCTCTATTTCAGTATGCACTTCAATCCAGCACACAAGCACAAGAGGTATACAACAGCAGATTGGGTAACACTTGACAACTGCATGCAATTTGACTTTTGTCATCCGAACCGAGAGCAAGTTTCATACAGTCCCAAGTTCTTAAGTGCCAAAGTATTTGCACTGTACATACGATGTGGAATCCAAGTCAAAAGACTGTGCATCAGAGATTTTCTGTTCAAGTGGAACCCACTCACCCTAAAACTGCTGTTGGTGTATTTTTCAACTAACATGATTCTATTTTCTACAAATTGTGTTTACACATCTTCCAAATTTTTGTAAAAAGTAAGGTGTGGGATGGGATAGGCTTTCACCTGCTGTCACAGAGCAGATTGTAGAGTAGTAGTAGAAAGAGTTTTTCCCCCAATACAAATAACTTTCAAACCCGATTCATCAGCATTCTTTGGCACAAATTCATGCTCCCTCGCCTCTTTTTTTTTTTTTTTCAGGCGTGCAGTCGCAACTATTGTTCCAATGTACAGGCGTTGTCATCAAAGACTGGGGCACAGCCAGACATGATTTCACGATTGAGAACTGTCACTCCTGGCTGAGACATCCCAACTTGGAACACCAGAGATAACGCAATGATTACATACCACAAGAGCAGTTACTGCTCAAGAACTTCATCTCTACATTCTTTTCTTTCAGTTCATCACATTTTTTGCCAAACATATGTACAAATCATAGAGATATATGGAAACATGACTCTCATGTACACCCCATCAAAATTTGGGCATTCTCTTGAAAACTACCATATATGGGTACACCTCTATGCTTTCGGCAGTTTCTTTGCAGATATTTTGCATTTCATTAAGCTTAGAAGTAACTGCTGCTGCAGAATGACTGTTAAATGACTTTCAGTGTCGGATCTTCTTTATTGAGCTCATCTAAAAATACCTGACAAATCTCATACTTAAATACAGGAAAGATCAACAGGCTTCCAAATGACCTGATAAATGCGAGTACACCCCACACCACTTTAATGATGCGTGTTGTGTTTTTGTGTTCAGTATACTTGTAATATAGTGCACAACATACACATAAACTGTATAGATGCACAAGTCTGAAATCAGGTGATTGGAAACAAAAGAAATCTTGCAATTTTGCACTGAAAATCCACAAAATCACTGTAAAAGTGCAATTCAACTCTTCTGTCTGTCTGCACATCTATTGAAGCTTTTCTGTTGACCTCACTGGTTGAGGCTTGATGAAAGGAAGAGCTCAACCAAACAAATATGGCGGAGTTCTCAAGAGGGGACAGCTAAACAGCACTTTTACAAGAATAACATTTTGGAAATATAGAGGTTAGTTCTGACCTGTCTTAAAAGCAGGTGTCAAAAATGGCTGCTTAAGGCAGAGATTGAAACCACTGGGGCTGAATATTCAGACTTGTTCATCCCAGTCCACTTTACTCTAGTCTAAACCCATAATGTAATTGGGTCTCATACAGGATTGATTGATTACATATTCCATTTTTTCAAAACATGTATATTTCATAGTGGTCTATTCATTTTTACAATTTTACATTGCAACTTTTGGGTATATTTTTCACATAATCTTTTATTGGTATCAGCACAATCAATGGACTTTCAGTACAATCCCAGACGCATAACCACAGCTAAGATTGATTTCTCGCGCCTACTTTTCAAAAGCTTCTTAACAATGGAATCAATACATTTTTACATATATATAAATAAAAAGCACAAAAACAAAAAATCAAGGAGAGCACCTTGTAGATAAGAATTATGGAAAATAGAATCTTCTCTGTCATACATAACTATGTGTGATGTCATATGTGACATCAATATGGACGCATGGTAGCATTTCACCTGAAGTGTTGACAAAGACAGCGAGTGCAAACCCATGGCGATGTAACAGCAAAACACCATTCAAACCTGATGGTGTTCCATCTCCATAGGTGAAAATCATTGTCTGTGCATGCTACCACCAAAAACAAACGCTGGCAACATCAGGGAGGTAGGGCACAGACACCGACAGAAATGAAGATGCAGAGAAAGAATGAGAGAGAGAAAACACAATATGTAAAATGCATAACAAACAGTTCATGCTACTGTTTCAACAAGTACGCCTAAACATACAGGAATGGGCCGGAATCAAGACAGCAGGAAAATTAAATATATATATATTTTTTTACTTTTTCTTTTAAACAACACACTGTTCATATCTGGATGTCCCTACCCCTCCACTCCATTTATTTGTATGTACATGTATACAATATACAATTGATTTACATTTCCAATGCCTTCCTTAACTCACCTTCCTTGCATACATTTTTTTTTCCAACACACAACCATCCAACACTTCTGTTGGCATAATTTAACATGCACACTTATTTCAACCGGTGCACAAAAACTACCATCATTCAGAAAACAATCATGACACTGACGCAGGTAACCCTTTTTGATGACTCTGATAGAAATACAGAGCTGCCAAGGCCAAGGTCTCGAAAGCAAAAAGTATAGCATTCTGACATCTTAAGTGTAGCATTCCAAATTCAAGTGCAGAACTTGTATGTAATATGACTAGTCAGACTCGACAGCTATCCAAGTCATGCTTTGCTTCACACACGACATGATGGTAGACAACAGAAATCTCCCTAGTTATCACATGGTTTTGACTTGGACCTACAAAAACATCAAAATGGCTGACGATGGAAACCAATCACAAGGTGGCAAAATCACGACCACCTCCAGCAATTTTTTCTTGTACTTTTTCATGCTTTTCTTAGCAAACTTGGCTATCACATTTTATTAAATAAGTTCAAAGTCTAAAGATTTACCTTCTTTTGGTTCTGTTTAAGCCACTGTTAAGTCCACGAGTGGTTTTTTTTTTTCCCCTCACATTTTCAAAAGTTTTGCTTTTCAGTGTAGCATTTCATCAAAAGTGTAGCAGCCTAGCATTGTCAACGAAATCATAGGTTGCTACGTAGGAAGCTTCGCACCTGGCAGCTCTGGAAATGCACAGTCATAGGAACAGTAGACATCACTTCAGCACTAAAGGCACTGCTACACCAGCTCTCCTATCATACAGCTGGGGATGACTGTTCAAGCCTGACTTCAAACATAAGTGTAAGCCACAGCTCTAAAATATAGTGGGTTGAGGGAGACGGGTAGGTAGGCACAGCCATTTCAACATGTACAGTGTTTCTCCTTCACATCTGTGTGCATTTTACACGGCTGGTTTGCCCCATGAGTTTCTAACCTCTTCCCCAACTGGCTCCTGTAGCAGTATGCTTACTCTTACTGTCTGCTGTAACAGGGTCCAACTCAGGTTATGTTGTGCATTCATCCAAGTGCTACAAAACATGCATAAAATAGGCATACCAATACCAAGCATTAAAATTTCAATCACTGGGGCACTCAAGCACCTGAACACACACACAGCTGATGATTTTCGATGCATACACAGTTCCCCCACCTCTTCTCTCTCCCCTTTCCTCCCATCCTATCCCCACCACATGCACAAACACAAGTTTCTCTCTCCCCCCCCCACCCCCCCCCCCCCCCCCCCCCCCCCCCCCCCATCCTCCCCACTTACGCTGATGATGGTGATAAGGTTTTCTCTCCTGTCATGGCAATATTTACCATTGATTTTTGTCTTTTATTAATCGTTTATTTTGTTTTTGTTTTTGGCTTAATCAGTTCACATGTTTTTCATATATATTTCACTGATGCCTATGTACATGAAAGAGACTATTCTGAATGTTCTCACTTCCTTCACTTCTGCTTACATCTACCAGTTTTATGGTCACTGCTTACACTTCTTGGTATAGTTTTTAAACTTTATCCATAACTGTTTATATCTATCAATAACTCACATTCAGTCTTAAGCACTTATTTTCAAAAAGTGACATACATTCAATATAAATACATTTTGTGTAAAAAGTCACAAAGACATTCACACAAACTCATAAACCTGACACTCACAAAAATACCTTCAAGCCTTCTCCTCAAGCACACATTCATATATATACATACAGGAACCTTATACATCGACACCTCTTCCACATGAGCACACAAATACACATGGGAAGAGATGGATAACACCAGGACAGAGAGTCTATGGGGACAGAGATACCTGTGATGATGGCCCCTGTTCTCCCCATTCCTATCAATCATTCTCCCTCCTCTCATTCCCTTCTCCTATCCTTCTCTCGCTTTCTGTCCTCCTCTTCCTCTACTCTTCCTTCTCTTCCCTTCCTCTTTTACTACTTCTTCTCCTCTTCTATCCTCTTTCTCCCTTTAACCCTGACCCTTCTGAGCTTTTCTCTTCCCTTATTTCTTCTTTCCTTCTCCTCCTCCTCCTCTCTCTCCCTCCACTCTTTTCTGGGGCAACTTTCTTACTCTCCCTTCTCTTTTCCTTTCTTTCTAAAGACCCTTCTCTTACTCTAACTCTTCTGATCCCTCGCTCTTTCTTCTTCTCTCACAGCTTTCTGACAACTGCCTCCTGCTTCGTTTCTATACAAACCTCTTTTTTCTCTTTCTTTCTTTTCCGGCCTTTATTCTCTTCCTCTCCTTCTCTTTCTTCCCGCATCACTTTCCCTTTTTTCTACTCCCCTATATTTCTTCCTTAACTTCTGAAGCTCTTCCTTCTCTTCCTCTCCGTTCCTTCTTCCCTTCCTCTCTTTCCCCCTGTCCCCTCTCTTCTTTTGTATTTTTTCTCTTGTAACTTTCTCTGTCCCCTTCCTTCTTTCTCTCTCCCTCTTTCTTCCTCTTTTCTCTCTCCCCTACTCCCCTTTATCCTTTTCTTCTCTCCTCCTTTTGTCCCTTTGTTTCACTTCTTCCTCCCCTTTTGTTCCCTACTCTATTTATGACTCACTTTCCGTCTTCTTTCTTCGTTCTGTCAACAAGTTCCTTTTCCTTCCCTTTTCCTAAATCTCGTTTCCCTTCTCCTTTCTCCCTCTCCTTCTGAGGGTTCACTTCTCCTTTCCTACCTCTCCCTTCCTTCTCCTCTTCCTCTGTCCTCCGTTCTCTCAATTCTCACTGCCGTTCGTTGTCACCTTTTTATTTTCCCCTGTCTGCCCTTTTTCTTGTCCTCCTTCCCTCTTTCCTCTTTTCTCTTCTCATCTCTTCTCGGTCCCTGCTGTCCTTGTCCCCTTTCATCTCTTTCTCCTGACTTTCCCCTTTTCTCCTTCCCTCTTGTCCTCCTTCTCTGTTCCTTTCCTCCCCTCTTCTCCCTCTTTCCTCTTTCTCCTTCTCCTTGTTTCTCTCTCTTTCTTCCCTATCTGAATCTTTTCTGTCCCTCTCCTTCTTCTCTCTTCTCTGCTTTCTTCCTTTCCTGTCCCCTCTCTGCTCTCCATTCTGGAACTCTGTTCCCTTCTTTCCTCTTCCCCTTCCTTCTTCCACTGTCCCCCTTTCCTTCTCCCTCTATGGCCTTCTTCTCAACTCCTTTTCCTCTGCTGGTCCCTTTCCGACCCTTTCCTTTCCTCCCCTCTGTCTCTTGTCTGTCCAACTGTTCCTGTTACTGTCCCATTTTCTGAAAAACTGTTCTCTATTTCTCTCTCTTCTCTTGTGTCCCTTTTTCTTCTCCCCTTACTCTCCCTCTTGGCAAAACTCCTCTTTCCTTTCTCTCCGAAGATATGTCTTCAACACTGTCTCCCCTTTCCTTTTCCCCTCCTTTCTCTTGACCTGTCTGGTCCCTCTTCTTGTCTCTCCTATATCGATGCCGACAACACTTTCCCCCCTTTCCTCAACTAATGCACTGACACACTGTCCCCTGTTCTCCACGTCACGTGCTGCTAACAAGTTCCCTTTTACCCCCATGAACTGCTGTTAACCCTGACCCTGATGTTTGTTCTGACCCTGCATATCTCCACTGACCCTTCACTTCCTCCCACTAACACCCTCCACTCATCTATAACAGCAACAATCACAACATTTGATTTGTCATATATCCAATTCTCTAAGTATAAGATACTGAGATGTCACTATCCCCCCACCTCTTACAGGATGCTGACAACACTGTCCCCTTTCTCTATTAACAACACTGTCCCCCTTTTCTCTCCCTGCCTGTCCCCCTGTCCTCTCCCTACATGCCGCTGACAACACTGTCCCCTTTCTCTCCCTATATGATGTTGAAAACACTGTCCCCTTTTCTCTCCCTCTATGAGCTGCCAACACTGTCCCGTTTTCTCTCCCTACATGAAGCTGACAACACTGTTCCCTTTCTTCTCCCTGTACGATGTTGACAACAGCTGACAACACTGTTCCCCTTTCCTCTCCCTGTATGATGTTGACACAGCTGACAAACTGTCCCTTTCCTCTCCCTGTATGATGTTGACACATGTGATGAGTTGACCTGTCCCCTTTCTCTCCCTATATGAGCTGACAACACTGTCCCCTTTCTTTCCCTATATGATGTCAACAACACTGAGCCCTTTTCTTTTCCTATATGATGTCGACAATACTGTCCCCTTTCTTCTCTCCCTATATGATGCTGACAACACTGTCCCCCTTTCTCTCCCTATATGATGCTGACAACAACTCTCCCCTTTCTCTCCTTATATCAGCTGACAAGACTTGTCCCTTTTCTCTTCCCTACATGACACTGACCACACTGTCCCTTTCCTCTCCCTATATGACGCTGACAACATTGATCCTTCTCTCTCCCTATATGATGCTGACAATACTGTCCCCTTTTCTCTCCCTGTATGATGCTGACAACACCGTTCCCTTTCTCTCCCTGTATGATGCTGACAACACCGTTCCCTTTCTCTCCCTATATGCTGCTGACAACACTGTCCCCTTCTCTCTCCCTATATGCTGCTGACAAACACTGTCCCCTTTCTCTCCCTATATGATGCTGACAACACTGTCCCCTTTCTCTTCCCATATGATGCTGACAACACTGTCCCCTTTTCCTCTCCCTCTATGACACTGACAACACTGTCCCCCTTTCTCTCCCTCTATGACACTGACAACACTGTCCCCTTTTCTCTCCCCTATGATGTTGACAACACTGTTCCCTTTTCTCTCCCTATATGATGCTGACAACACTGTCCCCTTTCTCTCCCTGTATGATGTTGACAAACACTGTCCCCTTTCTCTCCCTATATGATGCTGACAACATTGTCCCCCTTTCTCTCCCTATATGATGCTGACACATGTCCCCTTTCTCTCCCTATATGATGCTGACAACACTGTCCCCTTTCTCTCCCTATATGATGACCCTGGACAACACTTGTCCTCCCCTATTTCTCTCACTATATGATGTTGACAACAACACTATCCCCTTTCTCTCCCTATATGATGCTGACAACCTGTGTCCCCTTTCTCACCCTATATGACTGACACACACTGTCCCCTTTCTCTCCCTATACAATGCTCACAACAACACTGTCCCTTTTTCTCCCCCTATTATGTTGACAACACTGTCCCCTTTTCTTTCCTATATGATGTTGACAACACTGTCCCCCTTTTCTTTTCCTATATAATGTTGACAACACTGTCCCCTTTCCTTTCCTATATAATGTTGACAACACTGTCCCTTTTCTCTTTCCCTATATGATGCTGTCAAACCGTTCCCTTTTCTTTCTCCTATATAATGTTGACAACACTGTCCCCTTTTCTTTTCCTATATAATGTTGACAACACTGTCCCCTTTCTTTTCCTATATAATGTTGACAACACTGTCCCTTTTCTTTTCCTATATAATGTTGCCAACACCGTCCCCTGTTTCTTTCTCTATATGATGTGACAACACTGCCCCCCTTTTCTTTCCCTATGTTATGTGAACAACATTGCACCCTTTTCTCTCTCTAAATTATCTTGATAGCACTATTCCTTTTACTCTCACTATATGATGTGATAATTCTATCCCCTTATCCTTTGTGATGGTAACAACACTGCTCCCTTATCTCCCAATATGATTTTTGTTAACAATGCCATTATCTCTCACTACACCATGTTGGTAACACTCTCCCCTTATTTCTAACTACATTAAGTTCATAACACTCTCTCCTTATTTCGGAGTATGTAAAATTGATCACACTCTTCCCTTATTTCCGACTATATAAAGTTGGTAACACACTCTCCTCTTATTTCTAACTGTATAAACAGTTGACAACACTTTACTTTTTTATTTCAGACTACATTAAATTCATAACATTCTCCCCCTATTTCCGACTGTATAAAGTGGATGATACTCTCCTCTTATTTCTGTCCCTATATCAATTTGACAACACTCTATTCTTATTTCTCATTATATAAAGTTTATAGCACTTTATTCTTAATTCTGACTATATAAAGTTGAAATATTCTCCCCTCATTTCTCTGACTATATAATGCTGATAACACTCTGCTTCTCATTTCTGACTTTATTATGTTGATAAGACTGCCCTTTATCGATAACACTATTCCTTTATCTCTTACTCCCAGATAAACAACAATGTGCTTCATATTTCACTATCTCATGTTAATATCACTCCCCTTATTTCTGACTATACACCACTGATAACACATGTTCCCTTATTTGTTTCTAAATGATGCTTGTAACACTGTCCCCTAATGCTTCACTGCATCATGTTAATAAAACATGCTGGTAACAATGTTCCCTAATATTTTCTCTTCATCATGTTGATAACACTCTCCCCTTATTTCTTACTAAATATGATATCAATAACACCATCTCCCTATCTCCCCTTTCTGACAGCACTGTCCCTCCTTGATCTCTCGCCATATGTTGCTGATAATGCTGTCTACTTGTATCTCATATGATGATGATGTCCTACTCTCTCAAAAGACTAGTGCCGATGACACTGTCCCCCTATCTCTCAAAAATGGTGATAACATTGTCCTTTTATCTCTCGCAGACAGAAATGGTGACATTGATGCCAGAGGTTGCCATGGTCGGCAAACAGCTGTGCGATGTTGGTGTCAAAGACGAGACAGTCGCTGGACATGATGGCAGACTGAATCCCATCATGAATACTACGAGGTGCTGCTTCCCACGTCAGTCTGCGTCTGTGTCCATTCAGCTCAAGTCTGCACACAGTCATCTTCCTGTCAGTTTTCACCTGTCATTGTTCACTTCAATCTGCAAACAGCTGTAAACAAAACACCTGCGTAGATAATAAACACAATTATTACATATACAGAGATAACAACCAAATGCATTATGTATGTATGGGCCAAAATGAACAAACTGGAACCACAAGGTCGAGTGTCATTCACTTAAAGGATGTATCACTGATAGCGTTGCTCAAATTTTCTAACCAACATCGCAAGTGTCTTAGGTCTGGAAACCACACCAGGATAGATCATGCACGGAAGCAAAGAACACAGCCCTGTCATGTATTCTCTGACAACTATGGAAGTCCAGCCATGGAAGCAGCAGCATCATCATCATCATCATCAGCATCATCGTCAGCATGCAAACCATCAGCACCAAAAAAAAAAAAATGTAAGTTTTGTGGACCTTTATAACCTGACCACACTTTCGTTTTCCTCTTCCAACAACTATGCCCTAGACCAATTCATGTTGTCATCAGTATCAGCAACTTCATGGCTACTGTTTACTAAGCAGACACAGCGGCACCATGCAGAGGGGATATTCACTCATGATGGTCTGCAACAAAGCTTAGCAAGTAGTGTCCTATATATATTGATGAGAATAGCCTCTTCAAGCACAACTGAACACCATCAAAGGAACATCAGCATAGTGCATTGTCTCCTCGAGTGGAATGCCTTAAGACAACAGGATGTTGACTGCCAGTGCTAGAGCTGCTGCCAGACAAGCCAGGACATGGTTTCTGTACGCAGACACAGAATGAGGGAGGTGCTGATAATGCCACTGAAGTGACCCGCCTTGTTTACCCTAAAACCGCTATTGGTGTACTTTTCAACAAGAATCAGCATGTTTTGGAAAAAGTGTGAACAAAATTCAACATTTCTGTAAAAGTGTGAGAGATGGAGTGGTGGCATTCATTTCATGTTTCACATGCCATCACACACTAAAGAGGCTTCTTCGAGGAAACAGCCATCTGATCTTGCATTAACTACGCTCAAACATAGGGTTTTTTTTTTCTTACGCAAATCACTTTCAAACCCAATTCACCAGCATACTTTGGTACAACCTCATCCTCTCTGATTTGATGTTTCAGGGCATGTTGTTGGAAAAAAGACATAGTCTGACTCACTATCTTGTGTGGAAGTTAGCAAGAGTTGTCACTCTTTGGTCACAGCCCCTTATATGGTTACATTCTGCAAGTACAATCATTACTCAAGACCTTCATCCCTACAATTTTTTTTCAACCTATTTCCTTTTTCCTGGTTCCTCGTATTCTTCGTATATTTGCCAAACAACATACACAACACAGCAAAATCATGCGGGTAAACAGGCCTGAATTATACTCAAGATGGGGCAGAAAACACACACACACTGCCACATATCTAAAATACATAAAGAGACAATCTGTTTGGAGAAATGAACACATTGTGTATTTGTAGACATCTGGTTTACTGATTAAGTTTTTTAATTAGTACAGTATAGTATACATCCTTTAGGTGGATAAATATGTCAAATAGCAAACCAGCACAATGAATACTTAAACACAGCAAAAATACTCTCTATCAAATACACATATAACCTATCTAAAGACATAAAGAAACAGAGGAAAAGCAACAATGAAAGGGCCATGACAAGGAACCATCACCTGTAGATGAAGTTCTCGGCCTGTTTACGGGTGCCGATGAGCTGCACAATGGCGTAGAACATCTGCAGGCCATCATCTTCTCCTGCTTCTCCAGCACCAGCATGAAGTTGTGACCAAAACAGGACTGCATCATCACCCAGTCCACCGCCCCCGGCAGGTTAATGTCTGTGGCCAGGAACACTATGTCTTCCCCTGTCATCATCATCACTACCATCATCATCATCATCATCACCATCATTATCACATCATTGCTGCCATCATCATCATCATCATCATCACCCAGTCCACCGCCCCCGGCAGGTTGATGTCTGTGTCCAGAAACACTTTTGTCTCCCCTGGTGTCATCATCATCATCATCACCCAGTCCACCGCCTCCAGCAGGTTGATGTCTGTGGCCAGGAACACTATGTCTTCCCCTGTCATCATCATCATCGCTGCCACCATCATCATCATCACCCAGTCCCACCATCCCTGGCAGGTTGATGTATGTGGCCAGGAACACTACATCTTCCCTGTAATCATCATCGTTACCATCACCATCATTATTGTCATCATCCCAATTTATTCAGGCAACTGGATGTCTTTGACCAGCAGCACAACACTTTTTTCCCTGTTTTTAATCATAAACATCATTTTCACCCAGTTCTCTCCAGCCAAGCTGAAAACATCATTTACGCCTATCATCTTGCTATACTTCATCACACATACACAGACAAGTAATCTGGTGTCAGACTTTGCTACTCTTTTCACTAATTTCACAGTCACTGCTGTGGGTGAATATGAACATCTATTATTATCATAGATTCTATTAATTATCAGTTTAATCACATCTATTGTCATTTAAATCCACCAAGGTTCATCATCATCTATTGCTGTCATCATAATCCACATCATAAGTCATCACACATTTGTTAGCTTGTGCTGCTTTCACCATCCTCACAAAGATGAATGTAATTTCTAACATAATATTTCCATCATTTCATAGCAGCAGCACTGTCCCACAGGATCAATCTTTACACATTCTTGACACACCTTTACCTATATTAACACACATATCCCACAAACATACTGCCGATCATGACACACACGCACACACAACTACACCACTACCTCTAATGAGCACAAAAACACCACACACACACACACCACACCACACACACACACCACATGCACACACACACACACTCTCTCTCTCTCTCTCCTTCTCTCTCTAACGCTGGTAATTAAACAGACCCTTTTTCACTGAGAAAGCTGAGATTTATAAAAAAAAAAAAAAAATTTCATACTACTCATGACATTCATGACTAAAACCCATACCCCCCACCCCCCACCCCCCAATCAAATGGTTGGTAGCAACCAGTAATATTTATGATCACAAAAATGTGAACAAATATAATGATGGCAAGCAATGACATAAGAGTGCAAAATTCATCTTTGATTTTAACACCAGAGATAATAAAAAAAGGCTGGTTATGAAAGTAACAAAAACTCTGCTGAAAATGAAGGACTAATGAAGAGATGTGGATAATGACCGATAATGGTGAACAGACTGAAATAATAATCTACAACCTACAGGGACCTTAGTGATTCTACAATCTACAAGGATCTTGGGAAAGTGCATCATCTTTCACACACTTTTTACAAGTAAACCTGCCTTCGTCATGAACTTGAATGGAATATATATTCAACAAAGTAACAACCATGGTCTATTCCAACATGTTAACAACAAAGTAATTATAACAGTCAGAATAGTAATCATGAAAGGGTTTGTGATAAAAAGTGAATACAAATTCAGAGGCACAACACTGATAAAATGGCGGGAGCACAGATGTAAAAAGATGGTACCAATAACACAGGAAGGTTGTGGTGAGAAGAGGAAATATGGTGAGAAAGACACTGGCACTGACCTTGCAGGTGGTGATACTTTTGTGGGACTGCATGAGGTGGGCCATCACATGTTCCAGGGATCCCTGCCACTTACATGATGCTCCAGGACATGGACATGTGTACGGCCTGCACAAAATAGGAAATCAAATTCCGCTTTTTTTTTTGTAATTTGTTCACTGACTTCTTCACTTTGTTATCTTCCATCTCTTTCATCTTCCAGGCAAATTGTGATGCCTCATGTTTGAATTACATGGCACGGTAGTACTTGTGTTGTATGGTATATAAATTTATCATCACTGCGGGTTTCTCTGACTACATCAACCTCTAACCCCCTCCAGGCTTGTGGAGTGCAGCATTACCAGGGATTTCATAAAACTTTGTAAGTTTTATGCAAACTTCTTTTTTTTTTTTTCATCCTATCTGCAAAAGCTTTGTTTACCTAACAAAAGTGGATTTGTAATTGCCAAGAACATGGTCAATTTCTACTCTTGCTTGCTTCAGCTTCTTTTACATGAGCTGCGTAGAGCATGGATAACATCACTTCCAAGCATTATCTTATCTTTGTCATCTTTTCTCTTTTTGTTTATCATTTATCCTTTTAATCTGTTTCCTTTGGTGCAACTACCCCCATATCACAAACATATCCTAACCTGTTGTAGGTGTTTTACAATCTGTATCTTTATCTTTTCCATGTCACCCCTCTTACATCTTCCTGTTTGTTAAAGACATGAAGGATATCTTTATCTTCATCTTATCAATATAAGAACAATATGTGGGTCACTCTCTAACTCATGTCTGTCTTGTAATCAGCAAGTAAACATGCAAAGAACAATTTGAACACAACCAATTTTACATACTGTTATGCAGTAAAACCCCTAGCATAAATTTCTGAGTGACACAACTGACTTACTCACAGGTCTGTTTATACTATTAGAACAAAGTACATTGGCCTGAAGTTGTCAAGCTAAAGGGGGAAAAGGTATTGACAAAACCTGCAATAACCTGCTAATATTTCTTGTTTACACTCAACCCTGTGTTTCTCTGTTCTTTTCGTTTTCTTTTTGGTCCCGAAAGAGATGATAGTGAGCAGTATTTACTTTCAGCTGCTGTAATAAGCCCTGCACTGGAAGTTTGAAGTCTACGTTCCTAAATATTACTATTTTCTCAAATTCATCAGCATGAATTTTACTGACTTCATTGTGTATATTTCTCACAATGCAAAAATTGAGAATCCTTATAAAATGAGTAAATGAGCACAGACTGACTATGAGCAACACTTTCTGTAGATGTAAAACCAGCGCAGTCATCTTGCTATCCGCTAAGCTAAACTTCTGTCATAATGAAGGGAACATTTCTTTTCCCCCACCAAAGCATGTCTTCTTGTCGCAAGCTGTGTTTTAGAACTAAAATTGGTTAAATCAAATTCATTTCACTCCCCTTGACAGACACATCTGCCTTAGACTGTGCATAAGCAGGGACAACAGGGAAACGTACCTGAATTCACAGTCTCTCTTCGTGTTCCCCTTTATCTGTGTGTAGCAAAGTTTTGTGGACAGCCGTTGTTGGAGTAGCGACAAGGGAAGAGCACTGTGGCTGCCACCTTCTCCATAGCCAGGTTACGGATATTGCCTGCCAAATGAAAACCTCCAGTGTTAAGTCTTCACCATGAATGTTAAATGTCACTGCTCACTGCTTTGTAAAACAATACAAGGACAGCATTACTCTATCATAGCTAATGTTAAGTGTCACTGCTCACTGCTTTGTAAAACATAGCAATACAAGGGACAGCATTACTCTATCATAGTTTAGATTTGGATACAATGTATATTTCTGATCTGTTGTTGACTCTTCTTATACTGTGGACAATGTTGAAATTTTATTTTCAACGTTTTCAATAG
>JADBJO010014619.1:0-22500 GCA_016801955.1 Conus betulinus
ATACAGAGATTGCCATACCGAAAGGAGATTACCCTGTTTGTTATATATGTATTTGAAATGTTAGATTTTTTCTTTTGGTCTGTAATATCATTTCTTTTGCTCGCTGCTGGAAACTCAGTACTTGTGTTCAGCAAGTAGCTAGATCTACCACGCGTTCCCTTAAGATGAGAGGGATCGATAAGCAGCAGACTAAATCAGGAACTGACCAAGTGCATTCCATGACTATCACTCTACTTGTGACATCAACAGCATTCTTAGTACTGACTACACCAAAGTGCATTTATGACCTGGTGCAATCAACAACCTTTCATGACCATTCAGATCCATGGTGCAGGTGGCAAGTTCTATTGTTGATTTGTTGTGGATTAGCTCTTGCTCTTACAATTTTTATTTGTATCTACTCAGTGGTAGGAAATTCAGGCAGCAAACGAAACGACATCTACGTTGTCATGACACTGGCCAAGTGAGACAGACAGTCCCTTAGAATTCAATTGTAGATTGGTCAAAGAATTAAGATGTAAATTCTTCTGGAGGTGTGGATTCAGGGAAATTGCTTGCGCTCACTGCGTCAAGCTGCTGGAAAGTATATCTGAAACTTACTGGATATATATTAGTACATCGCCTTGACATTGAAATATGTTTAATCTTTTGTTATACTTTCTGCCATAAAGCTTTGTCAGACATGGTTTCTTACTACCCAGACCTACATTACTGTGTCATTTGCTCACACTGGACGCAACATTTCTAATTCCGTCGCTTAGAGTATTTGTGACTTAGAGCACACAAAGAGATGAACGCAACGAATTGGAGACAGAAGCTAGAACATGTGTTCCATTTGGTTTGACATAGTTTTAATCAAGGAATGTGGTGCAAAAAACCGACCATTTACGAAGAAAAGAACATCTAAGCTGGCGTGAAAGTGAACTGCGTCCTTTGAGCTGGCTAACCATGCGCGCACAGAATATATCTGTTTAATGAGTCTCTGTGCTGCATTGTCAGTTTTTAATTTTCATGTATCCATGAAGTTTTGGTGTCCTTTTTTTTCACTTCACAAGCCTGTGCCTTTACCAGAACATTCTTTTTGGTTTTCCTACTCTTTCAGCCTCGAGTCAGAAGGGACGGAAGCACAGCTACAATGTCCTCTTCAGTGTACATCGCTTACAGTACACCTGCTACGTTTGGTACAGCCTTCTTTGTAGGGCGGCGAGGAGTGAGACAGATTCATCGGGTTGCTCCAGCTCTTTTGCCTGCATGTCAAGGCCTCAGTCTCCTCATATAGGTTTCCCTGTTCGTTCTGCAATGTTGTCAGTCTGTCGTGTTTTCTGTCTTTCCCCCATTTCTCTTCCCTAGCAGTTCCCATCAGGTCTGTTTGAGCAAAGCAGCTGGATTTTGTGATATGGTCTTATCCACATAGTTTTTATCAACTGGTGTCAGCCGTTTTCACATCGTCTAATGTGCGATGCCTGATGATTTGACGCACTTGTTCAATGGTGATTTTACTACATATCTAATTTTTAGTAGCTTGTGGTAATACCTCACCTCCATGGCCTAGATGTTCATGAAGGATCACAGGTAAGTACACGGGGGAGCAGTTTTCTAAGGTTCCATCCATGGTCAGTTACATTTATAGTGATGGTGATGTTGTAGCTAGCCGTCAACGTGGTCTTCCCAGCACTGACTTCCATGACATGTCTTGCTGATGTTTCATCCAGTTCTCTAACAAGCTTGCCGAGTTCTTGTTCACAGTCAGCCAGACGATGGATGCTGTCGTCTGCAAAACAAATGTTTGAGGTGGTTCTTCCTCCAAAGCTGGTTTGAACTGAAATGACCTTCACGTGAGTTGCAGGAACCTGTTGATAAGTGTAGGAGATAAAAAAAGCTGACAAACTCCAACTCCAACTGAAGTATGGCACCACTCTCCAGAAACATTTTGAGAAGTGCAGCAGTGGTGAGCTCTTGTGCCCTATGTTAGAATTCTTCGTTATAGCTCATAGCGACTCCTGCCAGGCTCTGTTATACACCTTTTGAAGTTTACAAATATGTGGTTGAACTCTCTGTGCAGTGAAAGTGATGAATCCAGTCTGTTATATATAGCAATAGTAGATTGTGCTTGTGACTGTGCTGTATTCAAAACGAGTAGGGATGCAGGATGTTCACAGCATGTAATTGTTAACCTGTACTTGTTTTTCCCCCACTTGTTCAGCATATATATATATATATATATATATATATATATATATATATATATTATATAGATAGATAGATAGATAGATAGATAGAGAGAGAGAGAGAGAGAGAGAGAGAGAGAGAGAGAATTGACAACTGACAATGGTTTTAATTGTGTATAGTCCTTTGACCCGTTACAATACCAAAGAAAAGAAACCAATGAAAAGATATGTTAATAAATATATACATCCATACATACATTCTCCATTCGATCCTGCTCACATAACAGTGTACGAAAAATATATTTTATCTCATTTGTATCGAATTTTTCCCTTCGCTTTAAAGCTAGGAAAAGAAATTTAGACATTTGAAGTTGGCGATCAATATAAACCATTAAGAATTCCTGTACATTGCTCATATTTCGACAAATAACTTCCTGGACTATTGATGGAATATTTAGTTCTCAGGTCATTGTAATATGTACATTCAAATAGGACGTGGAATTCGTCTTCGCAGTCTGCGTAACATAGGGGACAAACAGGATGTTCGGCAAGCAAGAAGCGGAGACAGTGACTTTGAATAGTTGAGACTCCCAACCTGAAATGTACTAAGGCGGTTTTTAAAATTCTACTGTTAATGAAACCAACACATATTTTTCACGTTCAAAAATATTCTTGAAAGAATAATAAAGATCGAAACGATTGCTTTCAGACATATGAGAATACCACTGCTGACAGAAGCAACTAATAAGGCGATCCTTAAAGACCCTGAGAAAAAGTTTCTTGTTCCCGACTTCACCATACATCCAAACGTAGCCAAAACCATTTAAACACAAAAGATGCTTTAAATGTGATACCCAGTTTTGAACCCTTATATTTCTTTCCTGTAACATATGAAGCATGCTGTATGCTTTTCTTGAGTATCT
The DNA here is from genome assembly GCA_016801955.1 of Conus betulinus. Lineage (NCBI taxonomy): Eukaryota > Metazoa > Mollusca > Gastropoda > Neogastropoda > Conidae > Conus > Conus betulinus. The sequence continues at coordinate 3,092 of JADBJO010014619.1, forward strand.
AGTAGGAGGCTGTTTAAGCAGACGAAACCAAAAGTTGATACACCTAGCTATATATATAATGGGTAGCGACCCAGTTCACCATAAACCATATCATTAGGCGTGAAAGTTGGTACATTGAGTATTAATTTACAGGCCTGTAGGTGGAGCTTTTCAATAGATTGGTACGGCTTATAACCTCATAATTCTGAACCGTAGAGAAGTGAAGGAACAACTTGAGCATCAAGTAGTTTAAAGAAAAGTTTGGGAGAAGAACATCCTATTTTTCTTAGTGTTTTTAAAAATCTCAAAGGTGGCTCTCCTGGCTCTAGCAACATGATCATAACCAGTAGCGACATCAAAACTAAGTTTAGTTGAGAAAGTAACTCCCAGATATGTATATGAATTGACAACATTTAGTTTATCACTGCCAAAAAACCATTGTTCCTTAACACCTAGAAGTGTTTCGTCGGAGCTCAACCTGTGTGACAGCCTTGGTCGACTGCGTCTTGGTTATGGTTGACTTTTGATGGCTAGAGAAGACGGACAGTGTCAAATCTTGTATCAGTTTGTTTGTCAAGGTGCGTACATTCGACTGGTGTAAAAAAAGTAATTAATTCAGGTTGACTCTGCCAAGTTATTTATTAATTTTTTTGTGACATAAAGAAACGATTGAAAATGTGAGCTCCATGTTCAAAAACAAGCCCAGCAACAGCAACAACGACGACATCTGCACGTGCAAACAGTGATCAAGACTACAGTAGAAGAATAGAATGAGTCGTGGTGGTAAGAAATCGAGACGCCCAACACAGGTTTACCAATCAAACTCTCCAAAACTGTGTTCACTGCTATAGTGCTGATAGCAACTTGCTATTCAAGCGTCAGAATTTCTCACCGAATACCTGTGGGTATTACTCACCTCGACTCTGCGCCCGTGCTGTTCCCGTTTTCTCCCTTGGTGTCCATCTTGCTGGTCATCAGCGGATCTTTCTCCAGTGGGCCGTAGCAGTTCGTTTCCTCAATGATTCCACATGGTCCACACACGGCAAATGGCGTGTCGTTCTCATCGTTCATGCAGAGAGTTTACGACGTGTGTGTTCTTCCTGGAGGCACATGCCATTCTGCTCACCTGGTACCTCTTCATGTGGGGATGTGGAGAGTAAACCCAGGTCCACAATGGATGCAGGAGAGTAACCAGTATAATTATAACCATGACCACAACTATGCTCCTGAACCAGTTCTTTGCTCAAACCCTGCCCTTCAAAGCGAACTTCACAGAAATCTGTTCTCCTTGGCAGGGTACCAAATGCAGCCTCCTTCTGCGACTGTGAATGGAGTAGATAAGCTACAGTCATGGTGCGAAGTTTTTCAAAGAGAAAATGCCCAACTGAGGGAGGAAATACATCACCTTTCTAATCTGTTCATAGCTCTTAATGAACAATGTAAGAGTTTACTGCATTTGAAAGACTGGTTCACTGATGCGGCGCAAAAGATGGAGAACCAAATTGACAAGGTTGAATCCTTCTCACGTCGAAATAACCTCAGGTTCTTCAATGTTCTGGAGATCGAAAACGAGAACGACAAGAGTGCTTGACGAAGGTGTTCAACTGCTCAACAGATACTTTCCCATAAAAAAAGGTCAGAAGACGATGTGGACAATGCACATCGTCTCAGCCAGAGAAACAGAAATCACAGATACTTTCGTCCTACCATTGTCCGACTCTTCAGCTGGCGAAATAAGCTTACCATCCTGAGGGCCAGAGAATGTAGAAGAGATCTGGCGAATTGTGAAGGAATCCGTATCGCCTCTGACCTTACTGAACGTCAAAATCAGATTGTGAGGGAAGAGAAAAATGCGGGAAGACATGTTTATGTACAGAAAGGACGACTTGTTTACAACAGAAAGAATCTGCAACATCGTGCTAAGATTAGCAGATTGAGAACTATGGACCACAGGGAGTCAACACAGACCAATACAAATCTGTTTGTCACAATTGATTGTGGCCAGCCAGCCCACTCTGAAGGATACTGTGAGCCATCGAATCGCCGTGATTCTACGCCGCCAGTTCCAGAGCTCAACTTTCATCGCACCCAGATACAGCAACCTCCCAGCAACAACCCAAGTAGTCTCCCCTGGACAGCAGATATGAGAGCGTTCCCAGGCCTTCAAACCAACCACAAACAAGTACGCCCAACACTGCCGAATCTAGGAAGCAGGGGGCCATGTTCGAGCATCCAGGCCCTAAGCCTAGTGAGTCCAGCTTCGTGATGAGCACCACAGTATCTCAGGGAAACTCTTTTCCCTCTACCAACGCTAATTCTTAACTGCCACAACCCCAACGTCAACCACGTACCAAGACAGTGATTGACAAATGGGGAGCGAGATTGTGTCCAGTATCAGATGAAAGAAATGATCTGCGGATTCCTGACAAAGAACCTGATTGCCCAGACTCCACAATTCCCAAGGCAATAGAAGTAATTCCTTCAGGCAGTGCAGCAACTCCTTCTGACACAACACCACATGGTAACAATACTTCTGTTTTATGCACACCCCAGCCCAAACCCCAACCCTGTGTCTTCCAGCCTTTTGATTGCATGCCTTCCTATGCGATCTGACCCAATGCAGCGTCCCCAAGAAACCATTCTTGGTCTTGACCCAGTGCCTGACGATAAGAAGCGGTCCCCTCTCATATCCATCCATACCCAGTGACGTGGAAAGCCAGACACCAGATAATAACGCCTGTCTCGCCGACCCCTCAGTAGACAGCCACAAAGAATCCCAGCTCGACAGTCCTGTTTATCCATGCTGTGAGAAATCGCCGGATAACAGGCCAGTGTCAGGCATCAATGCTGGTGTTTTTCCTGTTCCTGGACATCCCAAATCCAAAGTGAAGAACGCTAGTGTTACTCATTCAATGAAACCACTAATCCATCACCCCCTAAAGCTCCAGTTACACGCAGACAAAACAGAAACAAACTATCTAGACTCAATGAAAGAAGCACACAGACAAGGCTGACAGAGAAATTCACAGTGATGAACCCAATCAACACTCCAGTTTACAATGCTAGTAAATAGCAATGTGGCCGGCCCGTTACAGTCAATGACCATCCTGATAGAGTGGTGGAGAGCCTGTCAATTGTTTCTTGGAACATTGATGGTCTAGCTAACAAACTTGCTGACTCGGACTTTACTAATTTTGTTCGAAATATTGACGTCATATGCCTTATTGAAACATTGCTTCATGAGTTCTTTGATTTAGATTATCACTTTCAGAATTTTGACAAATTTAGAACTAAAGCACTTAAACATTCAATTATGGGTCGCAGATCTGGTGGACTTCTGTTACTAATCAACAAAATATTAATACATTTATTAAATTTATAGAAGTTTCTATCGATCATGTTATTTGTGTAAAAGTGTCTAAGGATATGCTAACAGTTTACCATGACATTTTGTTTATTTTTGTCTATATTCCACCAACAGGTTCTGTGTTTTACCAGTCATCAAATTCTGTGTGTCACATTGAAGCTTTAGAAAATTGCATCATGGACCCAAGCAATCGTTTCCCACAGGCTCAAATAGTATGTAGTGGAGATTTCAATGCTAGAAAGCAGCAGACCTCCAAATAGCTTTCCCTGATATGACCGATTTATTTGCTGATCCAGTTCATCCCATTAATCATTTTAAGAAATCACGTTCAACAAATGATCCAGTACTCAATGCTTTTGGTGAACACCTCTTAAACCTGTGTGCTTGTTTTGATTTGTGTATTGTAAATGGATCCAACCACCGTTATTACAGTGGAGACTTCACCTTTATATCTGTCCATGGTTCTAGTGTCATAGACTATTTTCTCATTTTGTACGACTTACTACCGAACGTCAAAAGTTTTTCTGTGTGTTGTAGAATTGAATCAGTGCACATGCCTATTAAGTTAGAACTTTCAGGCAGACAGTCCCCCACCATCACCCACTAACACTAATGATACTTTCACTGTCTGGAATAGAGACAAAATTGATGCTTTTTTGTTGCTAACAAGGCCACTCACTTGTTCTCGTGTAACGTTGAATATGCCATCGGTTTGATTGATACATGTATTAACAAAGCATTGTCTGAATTTACACAATGTTTGATGAATGCTAGTGCCTGCATGCGTCAAACTAAATCATTTAAAGCCAGGGTAGTTACAGACTCCGGTTTGACAAGGAATGTCAGGAAACCAAAGTCAATGTTAGAAAAGCACTAGCGGCCAGTAATAAATCTGGACTTCCCCAGGATAGACTAATTTATTTTCAATTAAGACGGGATTATGGCCAATTAAAATATTGTAAAAGCCACACAATTTCAGAGTTGAGCGTATTAACTCTCTGTTAAAGGCTGCTAACGATTCCCAAACCTCTGGTCGGAAATTAACAAATACCGTAAACGGTCGCCTACGGGTAAATGATGTTTCTCCGGTTGAATGGCTTAACCACTTCGATAACCTACTAAATACTGGAGTCGTTACGTCTGAGGAATGTTTGGCATCTGAGGTTCCAGAAGCAGTTTTCTGACCCAGTCTTAGACGGTGCTATTACTACTGAGGAGGTTATAAAAGCAATTAAAAGTCTCAAGTGTGTGGGAAGGCAGCTGGTCCAAATGGTCTCATTAGTGAAGTTATAAAAGCAGCAGGAGATGCAGTTGTTCTTTTCTTGTCATTTGTCTCGATAAAATATTCAGAGATGGTTTTTCCGGACGAATGGACTAAATCCATTATTATCCCACTACATAAGAAAGGGGATATAAATAACACTAATAATTATCGAGGCATCTCTCTTATTAATAATTTATGTAAACTTTTCATTTATATTTTAAATAAGCGTCTGGTTACTTGGTTAGAGTCAACTCGGTTATATCAGATGCACAAGCAGGTTTTAGGAAATCTTTTTCTACCATCGAACATATTTTCACGCTCTATGCGTGTATTGAGAACATCTGTCACAAAACAAAAAAATTCAACGTTGCCTACATTGATTTTAGTAAAGCATTTGACACAGTTCAGCATGGATTATTGTTTGATATACTGTTTAGAAGTGGTGTTCCAGGTAATATGCTGAACATTTTGAAGAGCATGTATCCCTCAATTAAATCATATGTCAGATGTGGTAACTCCTATACTGACTATTTCCAGTGCTTGCAAGGTCTCAAACAGGGTTGCTCCCTTAGCCTCTTCTGTTTTCTGTTTTCATCAATGAACTTGCCCATGACATATCTTATAAAGGTAAACATGGCGTTTAGTTTTTCTCCTAAATGATATTGAACTTTTATCCTGCTTTTCGCGGATGATATAGCCCTTATGTCATCTACGATAGCTGGTCTACAAAATCAAATCAATATTTCTCTACAGTCGTGCACTGAATTTAAGTTTGAAGGTCAATCTAGATAAAAGTAAGATTATGGTATTTTGTAAAGGCGGGTTTCTAGGAGGAGAGAGAGAGAGAGAGAGAGAGAGAGAGAGAGAGAGAGAGAGAGAGAGAGAGAGATTCAGATACAGATTCAGATGATTTATTCATATAACAGGCCAAGGCCCCTAACAAAGGGGTGCGTGAACACACAAGTACAATAGTTACATGATATCAAATTACGGAACGAAACAAGAATAATTCAAGGGCGATTTCAAGAAGTAAAAAATTCTCTATATTCAAAGGCCTTGTACAAAAAACAAACAAAAAAATTCTTAACAACTGCTGCAGCTGCAGATGCAAATGAACAAAGTAGGCTCAGTTTAAACAAGGATGGATGTTTGTAATATTTAGGCTTAATAAACTTTTCTCTAATGCTTATGAGAGCTGGACAGGACAGAACGAAGTGTAATTCTGTTTCAAATAATTTTTTACATAAAGGACGAAGCATATCATAATCATTACATATGCGATATCTAAAATAATGAGTGGCCAATGCAGATACACCTAGCCTGAATTTTGCTGTCACATGTTTTAGGTGACTGTCTATATCTAAGGTTAAGTACGTTTTTCAAGTCATGAACACCACAAAAGTTCCTGTAGAAATCAAATCTGCCACTGTTATGAATATGATCAGTCCATTTCTGCCATCTGCAGATGACGGACCGTTGACGGAAAACACATAAAAACTCTTTAGTATTACCAACCCCTTGATTCAGCCAAACAAATCCAAATCCATATTCAAATAGACAAAGGCGCACTTTGGACACCCAGTTACTTTTGCCTTTAGCATCTAAGTCATACACACATATTGTGCGCCTTACGAGGAATTCTAAAGTCTTCCATTTGTAACAGTTTCAGCCAGTAGTGGATACATCTGACAGCTGAAGTAATGTAAATGGGAAATCGATTAGTTTCGCCCTAAATTAGATCATTTGGAATCCGTCTATCTACACCAAGAAACCTTTTCAGAGCAAATATTTGACAGAGTCACAAACAGACAGCCGCTTTTTTTCGTGCCCCCATAGCTCAGAACCGTACTGTACAATTGGTTGAACCTGAGAATCAATAGCTTTATAAATAACATGAATGAAAAATTATTAAGAACATGTAACTTTTTCATGATACAAAGCACAACATTTTTCGCTTCACTCGAAAGGTCTTTGCATGCGCCAACAAAACTCAAGCGTGTTGAGAATAATATTCCTAAAATATTTATATGCATTGCAACTGGCATAGGAGTACCATCGTATACCCACATTTCCCTTACACTTAAATAACCACCTTTACGAAATACTATGATAATGCTTTTTTTCCATGTTAACTTTCAACTGCAATGATCTAGCGGCACGTTGCAAGCTATTCAATTGTGTTTGCAACCCTATAACAGTTTCGGACATCAAAACAACATCGTCGGCCAACAGAAGGATAAACAATTCAAAAGCGTCGAGCGATAATAAAGCACCATGTTTACCATTGTTGATGATATCAAGAGCTAACTCATTAATAAACAAAGAAAATAAGATAGGGCTGCATGCATCTCCCTGCTTGACTCCTCTAGAACAATTAATATAGTCAGTAAGTTTTCGCACTGGGTTCTTACTCTATCATACATACTTCTAATACATCTATGGGAGTTTACCTTTAATACCATTTTTTGTCAAAATGGGCCAGAGGAGATTTCTATTAATGGAGTCAAACGCTTTCTCGAAATCTATAAAAGCTACGTATAACTTCCTATTGTAAAAACTGCTTCTGCACAAGTGCAAGCAATGTAACATGTGATCAATTGTTGAGTAACCCTTCTTGAAGCCTGCTTGATAATCACCTGTGATATTATTTTCCTCTACCCATTCTTGCAGTCGGTTATTAATAATTGTCCCAAAGATTTTACTACTAATATCAGTAATAGAGATCCCTCTGTTATTGTTGGGGTTATTAACATCACCCTTTTTAAAAAATGGGCAAATAACTGATTCAGTCCAGTTTTCTGGAAAGGTACAATTATCAAATAATATATTAAACAATTTCAGAAAGAAATGTATTACCTGATCAGAAGCATGTTTAAATAGTTCACCAATAATGCCGTCAGGGCCAGCCGCCTTGCGATTTTTCAAATTTCTACACGCTAATACTACTTCGTCTTGTGTAACTGGTCGATGTATGTAACTGTCATTGTTGGCATCAAGTGTTTGGTCAACACACGTTACTAGCATCAGACTCTAGAAGAGCCTGGGAAATGTTGAAACCTTGTCTCAATACTGATGTTATTCCTGGGCTGTTTTCTTTTGAAAGAAATTCTCTGAATAGTATCCCCAAATTCCTTTTGACAGTTTATAGATGATACAAGTTTTTGAACAAAAGAATTGTTGAAGTCTTTCTCTTTTCTCTTCAATAAATGTTTATATTCTCGCCTAGCAACTGAGTAAGCATTTTTATCCTCTGTCTTTAAAGTGCGATGACTAATACGAAGTAACCTCCTGGCTTTTCTTTTACTAGCATCACATTCTTTATCATACCAGTCACAGGGTACTTTGTTACTATATATATATATATATACACTTCCTCATGCAGTCTGCACTTTCTTTCATGCCATCATTAAACATGTTTAGCGCGCATAATTTATATCCATATCTAATAAAGTTATAGCAACATTTATCTTTATACGAATTCCATCACTACATAATGTACTACGAAACAAACTAGCGTGTTCATCATTCCAGACAAGTTTTTTCTATAACATGTTTTTCTATCTTATTACAGGCATGTACAGTATTTTCTTTAGGAAAGCAATAGAAAGCGATACAGGTAAATGGTCAGAAGCTATCATTTGACACAGTTCAGCATGAATTATTGTTTACTATACTGTTTAGAAATGGTGTTCAAGGTAATATGCTGAACATTTTGAAGAGCATGTATTCCTCAATTAAATCATGTGTCAGATGTGGTAATTCCTATACTGACTATTTCCAGTGCTTGCAAGGTCTCAAACAGGGGGTTGCTCCCTTAGCCCTATTCTGTTTTCTATTTTCATCAATGAACTTGCCCATGACATATTTTATAAAGGTAAACATGGCGTTCAGTTTTCTCCTAATGATATTGAACTTTGTATCCTGCTTTTCGCGGATGATATAGCCCTTATGTCATCTACGATAGCTGGTCTACAAAATCAAATCAATATTCTCTACAGTCGTGCACTGAATTTAAGTTTGAAGGCCAATCTAGATAAAAGTAAGATTATGGTATTTCGTAAAGGCGGGTTTCTAGGAGAGAGAGAGAGAGAGAGAGAGAGAGAGAGAGAGAGAGAGAGAGAGAGAGAGATTTGTAACTTATTTCCTTATATAACTTTCTTCCATTTTTCTTTTTTTATCTTTCGCTGTCCAGGGTGGAAGTCCAGTAGATTTTGATGCTCTCACCGTGGTGTTGAAAATACCACAGAATTATGAGTGCTTTTCTGTGGTAGATACCAGTGGTGGAGTGACATAACCATGGTCAGCTATTTGCGCTGACGGTCTTGCCCAGAAGATGAAAGTCGACAGCAGGAAGGCGCTGTCATTTTTTTTTTTTTCAAAATGCAGAAATAAGCGATTCATATTTCTTCATTGATGGGTTCATTCATGCAGGATGTGAGGGCAAAGAGAGGAGCAGATGTGGCTTCAGACCACCATCTCGTTGTGGCCAGGCTTTAACTGAAGTTAAAGAAGAATTGGATGACGGCACATGCAGTACGACACAAGTACAACACAGCTCTCCTGAGAGATACTAACAAGATCCAAGAATATAGAACCAGTCTAGGCAGCAAGTTTCAAGTACCGCAATAACTACTAGAAGAGGAAGGCGGTACACTAGAGGACAAGTGGAAGGAGATCAAGGAGGGCAGTAATATCAACTTGCCAGGAAGTGTTTGGCAACAATAAGCACCAACACAAAGAATGGATCTCGGCAGACAGCCTATGCAAGATCCAACAGAGGAAAGAGAAGAAAGCGGCAATCAACATTAGCTGAACAAGAGCAGAGAAGGCCAAAGCACAAGCAGAACACATTGAAGCAAACAAACAAGCAAAGAAGAGCATCAGAACTGACAAGAAGAAATATGTAGATGACCTAGCAACAGAAGCCGAAACAGCAGCAAAGCAGGGAAACATGAAAGGACTGTACAACACCACCAAGAAGCTGGCAGGAAAGTACAGGAGGCTAGAACGACCAGTAAAAGACAGAGAGGGAAGGCAACTCAAATGAGAAGAGCAGCAGAAGAACAGATGGGCTGAGCACTTCGAGGTGGTCTTGAAACAGACCATCGCCAGAGAACCCTCCAGACATCGAAGAGGCTGACTCAGACCTGCCCATAGACTGCAGGACACCAATCAAAGAAGAAATTGGGAAGGCCATCAAACAGTTGAAGAACGGAAAGGTGGCAGGACCTGACAACATCCCCGCAGAGGCGCTGAAGACAGACATAGAGACCACAGTAGAGATGCTTTAGCCTCTCTTCAAGGTCTGGGAAGAGGAGCAAGTGCCAGCAGACTGGAAGGAGGAATACCTTATCAAGATTCCCAAGAAAGGCGACCTCAGCAACTGCGCGAACTACAGAGGAAGCACACTGCTGCCAGTGCCAGGAAAGATTTCCAACAGAGTTATTTTGAACAGGTTAAAGGATCCCGTTGACGCTGAACTCCGCGACCAGCAGGCTGGCTTTCGCAAGGATCGATCTTGCACAGATCGCAATGCTTCCCATCATTATTAAGCTATCGAACAAGTGGAACTCATCCCTGCATGTCAAGTTTATTGACTACGATAAAGCCTTCCACAGCGTAGACCGACACACCCTGTGGAAGCTTCATTACGGTGTGCCGGCCAAGATCACCACCATCATCAAAAACTCGTATGAGGCTCTGACCTGTAGAGTCATCCATGGATGGCAGCCCATGAAGGCATTCAAAGTGAGGACTGGTGTTAAACAAGGTTTCCTGCTTTCACCATTTTTATTTCTACTGGCAAAATACTAGATCATGACGACCTCAACAGCTCAGAGAAGACATGGGATCCAGTGGACATCCTGAACGCAGTTTGACGATTTGGACTTCGCTGATGACCTGGCGCTACTTTCGCACACTCAACATCAGATGCAAGAGAAGATAAGCAACATAGCAGCCACATCAGCACAAGTAGGGCTCAACATCCATAAAGGCAAGAGCAAGATTCTCAAGGCCAACACTGCCAGCACCAACTCGATCATGTTGGACAGCGAGACGCTGGAGGAAGTAGAAGCCTTTACATACCTGGGCAGTGTCATCGACAAGCAGGGGAGCACAGACGCCGACCTCAGAGCAAGGATCGGAAAGGCCAGGGCAGCGTTCATACAGCTGCGGAACATCTGTTGCTCCAAGGAACTGTCAGTCAACACCAAAGTCAGGCTCTTCAACATCAACATCAAAGCAGTTCTATTGTACAGAGTGGAAGCCTGGAGAACTACAGTTGCCACCACCAAGAAAATGCAGGTGATCATCAACTGCCTGTGCAAGACTCTCCGCATCCGATGGCCAGACACCATCAACAACAACGAGCTCTGGGAGAGAACAACCAGCTGCCCGCAGAACAGGGAATCAAGAAACGACGTTGGGCTGGATTGGACATACGCTGCGGAAGCCTGCAGGCAACATCACCAGACAAGCCCTAACATGGATCCTCCAAGGAAAACGAAAAAGAGGTCGGCCAAGGAACACCTGGCGCAGGGACCTGGAAGCAGACATCAGGAACATGGGGATGACTTGCAACCAGCTGGAGAAAAGAGCCCAGGACAGAGATGCCTGGAGGTCCTTAGTTGGCGGCCTGTACCCCAGGAGGGGTAATAGGTGATGATGATGATGATGACACAGTGTGCTTTCTTTGCTTTATCTGTACAAATATTAAGAATAATTCAGTGTTATTATCTTTGCTCGTAGAGATATTTTCCTGTAAATGATTTCGTTATCCTTGGATAATTCTTAAATTGAAAAAATACCGTACCTTTGGGGGAATCTTGATTAAACCTCCAGGTAAAATAGTGTGAAAAGTAGCTCCCTTACCCCTTACAAATCTAGTATTTGTTCTCCCACAATTGTTGGTGTCAAGCACACATGTCACTGACTGATTACATGTTAATTGTGATTCGTTTTTTTATGACATTTTTGGAGGTATTAGACGGCATTTTTTTTCTTTCCCAACGTTTTTCAGCAGAATTACTGACAAGTATATTTATTGAATTGAAATCCATTTGAAAATAATTCCGACCTTACGAGTGAAAATCAACGCACATGTGACCGATGTCATTACTTTAGTCTGGTATACCAAAGTCACTGAGGGCCGGAATTTTTCTAGTTGCGTCACTGCCGTGTTGCTGCATCACAGAGTCTGCTGCCCCCAAAAGGATAACAAATCATGTACTTTATATTCGGGCAGAAGAAGAAAAATGGGTGTTTACCTGTATGACATTTCCGAAATTTTAATACTTTAGTCGGGTATTTACTTTTTATGTTTATCAACAGCTCTTATCAAGTGCAAATTTTATTATTTCCATTCCTCGATGTAAGGGTTTGAAGCTTATTTTGATTGAAATTATATTCTGGGCCACTTTGTGAGGAAGGGATAGTTTGCTCCAGAGGATGACAATCGAAGAAAAAACACAGTGTTCTTCTTTTCCTTTCCTCTTAACTGGGGCACCAAACTGTAGAACATCCCTGATTGCGTGCTAGTTTTGAGGATTCTGTCAAGTTTCCTGTCTATTCTGGAACGAAAAAATACTCCCCAAGGTGCTGGTGGGACATAGAAAAGTACTGTCCATAACCGCCGAACAAACCAGCTGGGAGCAATCCCGTGCCACCCTTGGAAGCCTGCACTATGTTCAAGTAGGGTGCAGACACGCGTTCCATTAAGACGTCAAGGGACATGAGTGCTCCCAAGGAGATGTCACTGCGTAACAGGCACTGGATGTGACACGACAGAACCTCTACGGGAGCGCTCCCATGGGTGTACCAGCCTAGATTTCAAGACTACAGAGCCCACAGGTGAAAACCGCTATCGTCAAGAAACTGTCATGTGCATCCCTCAGCCGCACTCGTTGCTGTTCCGCAGACAGGTGAAGACAGTACAAATTCCAGACACAGTCATTTTGGAATGCTGTAATTCCATCTTGTTTTCTTCCTTTCCCCTATTTTCCTCAAGGATTGTTTCAGGAAGGCCACTGGCTCTTGTTGCATGGCCATACCAGGTAGTTGTGTTTTGTGAAGTGATGTCAGTAGATCTGTGTTCTTGATAGTTTGGCACAGTTGTTCTGTAGTTTTATGATCAGTACTTCCGATGGTTCAGATTCTTCCTTCGAGATATACTAACGGCGCTCATGTCTTGGACGCATACAGGAAATGAGAACATGCCACACACAGCAGTCTAAACTTGTTACATGGACATGTTGTCATCCTTGCAGACATGGTTTCGTTTGCAAATCTGCAGTTGTCCTTGCTGCCCTTGAGAGGATTTCTGGTTTGAATCCCTCATTGCTGACGATAGATTCTTGTTAATTAAGTCTTTGAAAGTTTTGAGTTTCCGTCTATGGACAATTATATCAGTACTGACGGTGTCGTTGTGGCTGAACATCAATTTGGTCTTCTAGATGCTATACCCTTTTATGTTTCATCCAGTCTTTTAGCAATTTTGACGAGAGTTTTCTCACTGGTTTTCATCCCGTCCTTTAACAAGTTTAGCGAGGCTTGTTCAGTGCATGCCAGGCTAACGACATCATCTGAAAATAGGCAATTCATGATTTTTTTAGAAATCCAAAACTGATCATCCAGTGCATTAGTTATGGTGCATTCAAGAAAACTGTTGAAAAGTGTTGAAATGGGAGAGAGCCCTTTTTGTGCTGTCTTCTGAGTGGCTGTCATTGTTCTCAATGGTGCTGATTTTATTTGGCTTTCGTTTGGTTTGGTCTTTTATGATCGATCGAAAAAGCTCTCCCTTGTGTCGTTGCTATCTAAGTTTCCTGTGCATTCTTTATCACCTCCTTGATTACCTCGTTTTGGCGCTGTATTTTTCCCCTCACTCTTGTGATGTGGTTGAAGCTCTACCAGGTGTCAGACATCTCCAAGACATTGTGTATGATCCAAGACTCTGATTTCCACCAGCTCATTCCTAGAACATGTGCTGCTCTTTCAATTATTGCTCGGTTAAAGTTGTTCGTAAGGGACTGGGCGTCTCTCCTTCCGGTAGTAATACCGTGGGGGGGGGGGGTGATTTTCCTTTTTTGTAGCAGTTTCAGAATCTTTTGACATGTCAACATTGAGTTTCAAAAGGTCGTTTTTCGGTCTTTTCTTGTGCTTCAAAAGATCACCGAAATTCATCGTGACAAGGTCATTATCACCACTGACGTCAACTCGTGGAAATGTCTTTGTTTTATTTACATTTTGTCACACTTATTCTGTTTCTTTACCAGACAACCGTCTATCTGGCTGTGATACAAAATTCGTTTAGGAGCGCCGTCTTCATCGTCGGGATGCCTTGTGCTGACCGAGAGTGTTGGCGAGGACCAGGTGATTATTAGTGACAAATTCTAGCAGGCGAAACCCCCTTCTGTGGTGGTGTTATGATAGTAGTGACTGTAGAAATTCTTCCAGTTCTCTTGGGTATGGCGAGAATATCCAAGGAATACCTATCCAATTCATTGGCCATTTTACCATTTTCCGACCTGCCTGAGCGTCCTTACGGTCCTGATGGTGAATATGATGATGCTTCTTGTATGGATACTCTATGGTTGCCCCCCCCCCCCCCCCCCCCCCCCCCCTCCCCCAGTATCACATGTTTCAGTCCGCCCTATGGAGTTCGATGGATGACGCTCTCATTATCAACCCAGGATGCTAACGGATCCACGCAATTTCCTTTTCCGTTTGGTGCGCCTAGGACAAATCGAATCTGGCGGAATTCATCCATCTCTAGGTTGGATGTTCTTGCCGGGTTTACTACCACACATGGCATGTTGTACTACATGACATGGCTATCAGTTGCAGACATTTTTTCTGAGCTGACCGTGCGATTGCATACTACCAAAAGGACCTGCGATAGTTTCTGAGCTTAGGAGAATACCGTGGGAAATTCACACAGGATATGTCGAGCGCACCCTGGCCCTGTTACGATATGACAAATCACCATACGCGCCCGCCGTTTGTTTTACCAAATCAGGATTTTTGTGTGGCCCAAACCCATTCCCTCACTACCTGATGTGCTCCAGACAGATGCTTGCGGAACCAGACTTGGAGCAATAGTGTTGCTTATTCTGGGACTGGTTGCCCTGATGAAGCATTGTTCTCTCGATGCAAAGGTCGAGTGTTAAATTCCCGCTTATAACGGCCTAATGTAGGGATGGTTTCTCCATAGAGAAGACCCTCAAGCTCTCCAGATAAGACTTTAATCCAAAGTCTAGGGTAAGAGCGAACGTGTCTTAAAACAATGAAAAAGAAACGTCTCATCCCATGCTTCGACGCCGCAACAAATACATATTCCATTCGTCTTAGAGAAGCATTTCACACAAACCTCCAACAAGCAAACAAAATACACCATCGTGGGCACTAGCAATATTGAGACAATTAGAAGGGCAAAAATATGACCATCTTGATAGTGGGAGTGAAAAGAAGACAAGGATTACAATGTAACCAGACATCAATTTGGATGTTGTGGTCAGGAACGAAGGAGAACAAGAAGATATAAGGTCGAGACAAGAAACTCCATACCGTCGGCAGTACAAGTGCAAAAATTTAATGATATGAAGCAACGATTTCACATCATCAAGCGTGAATGTTTCTGCGTTGGGTGGGCGGGAATAAGGATGGGCTAGAGGACAGAAAAGAGGAAAAGAATAGGAGGGTGTGTGTGTGTGTGTGTGTGTGTGTGTGTGTGTGTGTGTGTGTGTGTGTGTGTGTGTGTGTGTGTATGCGTGCGCGCGCGTGTGTGTATATGTGATTATGATTCGAAATCTTCTCAGGAGTTCCCACTGCTCAAGTTCCTCAAAGCATCAATAGAATCAATTAGTGGTGAACAACGGAACTAATATTCCAAGTATTCCTATTATGGGGATGAACAAGGCACGATGGAGTAAATTCAACAATGCACAGACTAAACTGTAAGCCTTTACAGACTGTAAATAGATTACGGATAAGTACGTAGTTCGAACATGTGGAGTAATGAAATTAACAGTATTCAGCAAATAAACAAATAAGAAATGGATTGGCGAATACATAACTTTGTGCACCAAAACATGCATTTAAACATTTGTATACTATTTTCTTTTTTTTTTTTCAAACCTGTATCCTTAAAGAACACAACGGAACAGGTTATAAAGGCAAATGACTGCTGTGGGTTAGCAATATATCTTGAGAAACTCTGCTTTAAGATATTCTAAAATACAAAATTCATCTCTTGCACGTCTACTATTGAACAGTTTGCCAGATTACTGACAACAATAATCTGTCATTTTTACGCACCTTACAATTTGAAATATAGTTAAACAAAACGTCTTGATTTATATCTTAATAAAGCAATATTTTTGTTAATTTTCATTATGTCACAAGTGCACTCTTTCCGTGACTGGATATAGATATTTCTGAGTGCCGTTTGATGTCACCAAAATATTTCCTCGTTAATCAATATTTGAAACTGAAAACCCAGTCATAAACATAGTCAATTAGAATACTCTGAATACAATATAAGCTGCCAGAAAGAAGTGACCATGGTATGTGTTTGAAAAAAGATACAACTGATAGGGTGTACTACTGCCTGTACCCTCAATACGCATACACCACAGATTCTTTTAGCACTTAATGAGCACACATTTTGTTTCTGACACATTGACTGCAAGTGTCCACTCTATGCAATTTTCACCGACACATCTGGCGCCTGTTGTAAACCTTACGTGGATTCAGACATGATACACATATGTCAAAGCAGCAAGTAATAATGGGCATGTTTTTGATAAATAAACGTGTTCGTTGAACGCATGTTGTTATGAATATGAATGGTCTAAAAAGTATTGTGTGAACTAGAAGCTGTCTACATCATTTGCGTGAAAATGAAAGGGCGATTGAGATGAATCTTCCCCCTGGTAAAATCCTCAGAATAACAGGGACAAACAAGTACAAGACAAATGAGTCCGCCAAACAACAGGGACAAACAAATTAAAAGACACATGAGTCCACCAAACAACGGGGACAAACAAATAACCAGACACGTGAGTCCGCCAAACAACACGGACAAACAAATTACAAGACAAGTGAGTCCACCAAACATCAGAGACAAACAAACGACAA
Source organism: Conus betulinus (assembly GCA_016801955.1). Lineage (NCBI taxonomy): Eukaryota > Metazoa > Mollusca > Gastropoda > Neogastropoda > Conidae > Conus > Conus betulinus. The sequence continues at coordinate 19,837 of JADBJO010014619.1, forward strand.
GACAAGTGAATTGGAAACACAACAGGGACAAACAAATTACAAGACAAGTGAGTCCGCCAAACAACAGGGACAAACACATTATAAGGCACGTGAGTCCGCCAAACAAGAGGGACAAACAAATCACAAGACAAGTGAGTCCGCCAGACTAGAGGGACAAACAAATTACAAGACAAGTGAGTCCACCAAACAACAGGGACAAACAAATTGCAAGAGAAATGAATCGGAACACAAACAACAGGGACAAACAAATTATAAGACAAGTGAGTCCACCAAACAAGAGGGACAAACAAATTACAAGATCAATGAGTCAGCCACACATCCGCGACAAACAAATTACAAGACAAGTGATTCTGCCAAACATCAGGAACAAACAAATTACAAGTGTTTCGTTTTCAAATTTGTTTGTCCCTGTTGTTAGTCAGACTCACGAACAATTCTTTTCCTAATATATTTTAATTTCCGTCAGCGGTCACCTCACTTTGAAAACGGCGGCGATAATATGTCATGGTTTATGAGTTTTGTAGATAGTTCTATGTATTTTGATTGGCTATTCTACGTCATGGTTTCTGAGCTTTCTAGAAAGTTCTATGCATCTTGATTGACTATTGAACGTCATGACTTTCGAACTTTCTACAATCTATTGTTTGTGAATTGGCTGTGCTCCGTATTTTCCAAGCCTCCACCAGTGTGGAGTATTTGTGGGAGAAAGATATGTTTGCCTATTGATACAGTTGAAGGATTGTTTCTGTTTTCTAATGATTGTGATGGTCATAACACAACTAATTCAGAGCTCTCCAGCTGGATGTAAATATTGGAAATTGTCACCAAAGTCGACATTGTCTCTATCTGAATCTGATTCAACGAGTAATGGGAAACCAACTGTTGTTATTTACTCATTCACCGTCCTACGTCCACTGAAGTATTTTCAAGGAATAGTAATTTGATTCCTTCATGTAGCTACAACTAGTTGAATATCTTGTTTCAGAAATGATACTTTTCAGAAATGATACTTAACTCATGACATACTGATCAAACGGACTGCAGAACTGACTTAAGAGTCCCAACATACTAAAACACTGAGCACACTCAGTGGTAGATCAACTACAAAACGTCAAAGTCATAACAATCGCAGCGAGTTCTCCCATGAAAATTGATAAACACCCACCAAACTTTTAGGATTTCTCAAGCCTTAGGGAATGAGTAACAGACCCGGAACGTCCACGCCTGTTATCTAAAAAAACCCATCTGCTTAAACCTTAAGATAGGTGGGATATGTTTGTGCTAAATATGTTTTAACTGACGTGGTCAAAATACTTCGATCTTCGTCATTAAAAGATCCACCTGCTTAAACCTTAAGATAGGTGGGACATGTTTGTGCTAAACATGTTTTAACTGACGTGGTCAAAATACTTAGATCTTCGTCATTAAAAAGAAGAAAACACAAAATCAGTGTAATGTATACGAAAACAAGCACTACTTAATTCATACGATGGTAACAGCGTAGTGTTTATAACTGAAGCAACATTTTGTGGATTAACATACTTTTTCTCCAAAAACGTTGAAAACATAAATGGAATTTCTTTGAAAGTATTTATCATTCTTTGCTATTTTTGGCTTCATTTTAACAGAATTTCTCTGCGCTTACTCTGAGTAGATACACTTTGCAGCTACCAGTTTTCTCATTCGATCAAGGGGGTGAGAATTCCTCTGATCTGTAAAATTTTGTTGTATTTGTGTGAAATGGAGCGCCAGATATAAGGCCAGCTTGATAGAGTTAATATTCAAACACAGCAAATTCCTCGAAAAAATGTTAAGAACATACAAAAAGAAGACTTCTTTCGAGTGAAAACATCTTGTGTAAGTGTATGAGGGAGTGAGAAAGAATGAGAGAGAGAGAGAGAGAGAGAGAGAGAGAGAGTGTGTGTGTGCGCGTGTGTATCTGTGTTTGTGTAAGACAGAGAGAGAGAGAGAGAGAGAGAGAGAGAGAGAGAGAGAGGGAGGAGAGAGAGAGAGAGAGAGGGAGAGAGACAGAGACAGAGAATCAGTACATTGTTTAGTAGACCGAATGGACACAAAATCACTGGTTTTTACGTACAAATATGTATACAATAGAATCAATCAAATACACATATACAAATCCACTTGTTTGTCTTCAAAAAGGCACTTGCTTGGGCAAAGTGAGACAGACTCAGAAAAACAACGTTCTGAGAACAACAAAGTAAGATTGAACTAATAAACGGAGTATTCCCTTTTTCTGTGGCTCTGAGAACAGCTGGGTGAGCAGCATGCAGCACATGTGACATGCTCAACACTGACGCAATAGACGTACCTGACTAATGACGAAGGAATTTTCAGAACTATCCTTTTTTTGAATCCTTGTGCGGTGAGCAAAGCCTGTACAGATGTTTTGAACACAGTATCCTGTAATATCTCTCCACAGAACAAGCAACTGAGAACAACAGTGCACTTCAGAGACTTCTCTGGACACTCTAGGGTTATTTTGCTATGTCTGCCACATCACACTGTAATCATTGGCAATAGGAGGACAGACGAACTGGCGAAGGAAGGCTCCGAAACGAAGAAGGCACGCTCATGTAGTGACGAGGCAAAGACCCTTTAAGAAAGAAAAGGGAGGCAACTCATCACCAACTGTAGCAGCAACAA
>JADBJO010014619.1:35000-46910 GCA_016801955.1 Conus betulinus
TAATTTTTTCAGTCCATTTATGAACAGTAAAGTTGTGTTTGTCATTATCGATATAAAAAAAGACAACACACACACACACACACACACACACACACACACACACACACACACACACACACACACAGCGCACACAAACCCTGGATCTTTTCCTTAAAGGGTACAAGTCTTTGAGTAATGTGTATGCTGGATCAGAATAGGCACAACTGAACACCCCCACAGTGACTTGGCAGCAGTGCAATGTCTCTTCTGATGGCAGCTAGACACTGACTGCTCCCAATAGATTGCTGTGCTGGGAATGTTTCACGTCAGGCTGGCCTATAACTGTGGAAGACGTAGAGGTCAGAATGAGCGGCGAGGGTGCAATGCCATTGAGGTGGTGTTGAAGATGAGACAGAAAAATGCCATCCTTCGCTAAGTTACATCATTCTTTAGAAAGCTTGCGGTATCCATCTCACTAGTGCAGGAAAAAAGACTGGGGCCAGCTTTTTCCAAGGAGGCGCAGCTATCCCGTTAGCCATATGGAACAGGAGCTCGAAACGTGAAATCGGCGGCAAGCGAAGTTGCATGCAAAAGGCTTAGTGCATTTACTACCTGCAACTTTGGAATGATGACTGTGATTCTGCATGATTCTGCTTCTGCCAAGTATCAACCATGTCATATTCTGAATATATGTTCCCCACAAATAATCACAGACGCGCGAACACACACACACAATTACACACACACACAATTACACACACACACACACACACACACACACACACACACACACGTGCGCGCGCACGCGCATACACGCACGCGCGCGCGCTTGCACGTATGCACTCACACTCACACGCATACACATGTTTTACTATATCATTTAAAGTAAATCGAGGTTAAACTGAAGAACACACACACACACACACACACACACACACACACACACACACACACACACACACACACACTCACACACACACACAAGACACACATGTGCACGCACATACATAAAACCGCACATTCACCACATCAATAGCAACAATGATGATGATGATGTACACACACACACACACACACACACACACATACACACAAAACACGCGCGCGCGCGCGCGCGCACGCACGCACACACACACACACACACACACACACACACACACACTCACTCACACACACACACACACACACACACACACACACACACACACACACACACACACACACACAAGACACACATGTGCACACATAAAACCGCACATTCACCACATCAATAGCAACACTGACAGTCGTTTGCCAACTGTATCCGGAACATTACTAAACAGTACCCTAACCTGAAAGTCATAGTCAGCAAAATGGCCCCAGTCAGGGAATCCAAATTAAATATCAAGGGAGAATTATTCAACGCCCTCCTAAGTTCAGAATTAAGTGACGACAAGAACATCTCCTTCGTGAGCCATTCCAACCTCCTGGTCAACTCTTGGAACCTCAAGGACGGCCTCCATCCCACCTACAGAGGGGCCAGCGTCATCGCAAAGAACATCGGCGACACGTCAGGGACGTCTTCTGGCAGAGACCACGGAAGGTCGCTCGACACCCACCGTCCCGTCCACCCAGGCCTACCAGTCTTCACACCAGATCCGCGACACACCTTCGGACCGTGGATGAACATGTACAGTCCACTGTATGACTGGTAAAATCACTCACTGGACACACTTTGTGAAACTCCAGCACTCAGCATTTTGACAGTTCAACCACCACTTGTGTTTCACTGTAATGACTTAAAACTAGCTGTATCGAACATTTTTCCTTCAATACACAAAATCACTACACGTGGAAAACTAGCTTAGTATAATTTAGTATTATCACACAATCATTTTGATCTTAGTAATTTTCTTTTATTTCGATTATCCCTTTGTCCATTTATTTTTCTTTCTGGGGACCCATGTCTTTGGACAAAGGCTTTAAAGTGTTCCAATGGAACAGTAGATCCATCTCAACTAGCCATGACCAGTTAGTTCAACATCTCGTACATGAAAAATATAATGTGTTGGCCTTGCAATCACTGAATGTACGAAAAGATAAACTGCCCAAGCTTTGTCATTATTACTATCCTCCAGTAATCCAAAAGGTGATACCAACGAGAAAGTCAATGTAGCCATTTATATTGAAGAAGGCGTAAAGTACACGCCGTGTATTAGTCCTGTTCCACCAGACATTCCAGGGTCACATTCTTGCGCTATTAAAGTCAGGTTGCTCAGACACATTAACGATTGTGTCAGTTTATCTGCCACAAGGGCCCAATGATACAAATACCGAATGGCTTCGTACCTTGCGGACAGATCAAAACAACAAATTTCTAATCACTGGAGATTTTAATGCTCATTCTCCGTTTTGGAAAATGACTGCCAATTAGTAACAAATAACCGATTCATTGAGAACCTGGTGGACTCATCTCTTTATCTGTTGAATGACGGCAGAATAACGCGCATCCCCGACAATCCTAAACACAAACCAAGCGCTATAGATCTAACGTTAGTCTCTCCAGATCTAGCAACTATATGTGATTGGAATACCCTTGATGACACATTGAACAGCGATCACATACCTATAATCATCAATTTTGAAAGCGCAAGATCTGAACCAACTGATCAGACTCGAGAAAAAGTTCCAAAATTTAACTATATAGCTCGCCAACTGGAATACGTTTTCAGAATTATTAAGAACGTTTCAAATAAACTGTGATGACATTACCACCCAAGATGTTGACAAGCTATATTATCTCTTTCAAAACGCTTTGCTGTCTGCCGCAAATCAGTCAATCCCAAGGATAAAATCTATGGGTTCTAAAAAGCATTTGGGCAATGTCTGGTGGAATGAAGCTTGTGAGGAGGCAAAAAAGGAGAAAAAAGTTAAAGTTAAAGCATACAAACGAAATAAGTGCGCTGAAAATCTTCTTGAGAAAAAAAAAGCAAAAAATAAATTGAATAGAATTATAGCACAGGCAAAGCGACAATACTGGTCATCTTTTTGCAAAAATGAGGTATCTAATTTCAAAGACTTGCAAAAAGTATGGAAAAAATTAAAAACAATGAAAAATGGAATTAAACTTCCACAATACTCTATTAAACTCGGTAAATCTAATTTCCCTTCAAATTCTGATAAAGCTGAAGCTTTTGTGTTGACATGTTTGCCAAAAACAGCAGCATGAATAGTTTGACAGACAAAAAAATAGATCATATCGGGAACAAGAGGAAAAGCATTATATAAGTAGTAGTAAAGACCCTGGGAATAACCACTATCTAAACGCTCCTATAACACTACAAGAAGTTCAAGAATGTCTTAGTAAATTAGGCAGCAAGAAACTTTCAGTCGGCCTTGATGGTATTTCGAATGAAATGCTACGCCACCTACCAGCAAACGTTGTGCAGTTCCTCCATTTTTTTTTTTTCAAAAATGTTGGAATGATGGTAAAATACCACAGTTATGGAAACATTCCATTATCGTTCCTATATATAAACATGGAAAACCTCGCACTGATATAAACAGTTACCGCCCAATCGCCCTAACATCCCATACCTGTAAATTAATGGAACGAATCGTACTAAATAGATTATCTTATTACTGTAAGAAGCATGATGTCATACCGATTAACCAAGCTGGATTTCAAACTGGCAGATCAACAGTAGAACACCTAGTCAAACTTTACAACTCAAGTGAAACAACAATTTGCAAGACGAAAGAACATACTAGCTACATTCTTTGACGTAAAAAAAAGCTTATGATCAAGTATGGCATAGAAGACTATTATACAAATTAAAAACTGTTGGAATCAAAGGTAACATGTATAATTATGTTCAAGAATTCTTAGAAAATAGATCATTCAAACAAAAATAGAACATACTTATTCAAATCCGAGAACATTGCAAATGGGACTGCCACAAGGTTCAGTAATATCTCCTATCTTATTCAATATTTTAATGGCAGATTTACCAAAAGGCTTATCGAAAGGCACAGAGTTAGCCCAATTTGCTGATGATATATGCCTTTGGATGAGAGTAACCATGAAACGAATAACCCTTTCGAGGTCGCTGAACTACATAAAAGCTTTATACCAGCGAGAACTCAATAAATAAAATGTATTTTTACAAAAAAATGGGCTCGCACTTTCTTTAGAAAAAACACATATAATACTTTTCAATTCTGGATATGACCCCAAAAGCTCCCAGTTTTTACTTTAGATGGCATTGAAATAAATATGTTAAATCAGTCAAATTCTTGGTATAATCTTAACTTCTAAACTGTCATGGAACCAGCATATTGACCACATACTAAATAAAGCACGGAAAAGTTTAAACTTTCCTTAAGATTATAAAAAAGCAACCATGGGGCCAAGATGCTTCGACTTTAATACCTCTAGCAACCGCTCTTGTGCGATCTAGGTTAACCTATGCTCAGGAGTATTTTTTTCAGCGCACCACAACATCTGTTAAATAAATTGCAGAGCATTGATTGCAAGGCTTACAAACTCGCTCTTGGTGTTCCCATACATACATCCAACTTAGGAACATACAATGAGATTGGAGTGCTACCTCTCAGCGAGGTTCGAAAAAAAGTAGCTGCGTCGAAGTTCGTTCTGAAGAGTTTTACACAGAAAAAATTCTGTTCAAAAGAAGTTTGTTTAAATTGAAAAAAAGATTTTGGAAAACGAGCTAGAGGAATACAATCTACAAAATCAATCTACTCGTATACTTCTAACCTTATCAGAGATTCCAACATAAATAGAAATGAAATCGCTGTTAAACCATCCTTTTCCCAGTACCAAGATGGGAACAAACGAAGGCCTCCTTTGATACGATTCATTCAGATTTGTCAAAAAAGATTCACCCAACATACTAAAAATTTCCGTATGCTTACACCTGGAAAATCAGTACAAGAACCACCTAAAAATTTTCACAGACGGCTCAGTGCTAGAAGACAGTAGGACAGGGGCAGCTTTTGTAATACCTGACTTAAACGTGGAGAAAATGTACCATCTTGGCAGAAATTTTTTTCCATTTTTAGTGCCGAGCTAGCCGCCATCCTAATGTCCTTAAATTATATTCTTTATCTCCATCTGAATGTCAGTCATGTACTAGTATGTACTGATTCTAGATCTGCTCTTGAAGCAATCCGGTCTTCAAATCAAAAAAAATCCGTTTGGAGATAATAACAGAAATAAATCATGTTATACATCTTTTATCCGATAAAGGTACATCAGTTAGTTTTTGCTGGGGTCCCCTCTCATTGTGGCATTTCAGCAAATGAGAGAGTCGATCAGGCTGCAAGAAAGGCAGCTCGAAATGTTGAGGGTTCAATTCCCCTTAATATTCCCTTGGATTTAACAGAATGCAATATTCTTCTAAACAAAAACATCGGATGAGAGCTTCAAAACTTGATAATGAAATTCAGATACTCAGTATTATCAGAGTTGTGTTAAATTTTGTGGCAAAATCAACTCGAAAGCCTCGTCAAACAATCACCTTGCTTCTCTGTCTAGAGAGATTAGAAGTTTACTACACAGAATGCGGTTAAATTCCCTTCGTACGAAGTTCTGTAAAAACATTAGATGTATGTGTGGAGAAACACTTGGAGTAGGACATCTGTTAATCAATTGTCCAAGAGCAAGGAATTATATCGTAAGTCGGGCGTTTGTAGTTTATCTGACGGATCCAGTCCGTCATCTGTGTCCAAGATTTTGAATGACTACTCTTTTCTTTCCTCAGTTTGTAAATGTTTGTTACACAGCCCAGTGGGCATTTACCTTTGATGTTTCTATCTTTTAATATTAGATTGTTAATTACTTAGCATTACTTACTGTACTCTTGCTCCTATGCTACACTCAGTTTGATGCGTACTTGCCTAATTCTGGATAAATTGACACATTAAGATACATGCGCGCGCACGCACACACACACACACACACACACACACACACACACACACACACACACACACACACACACACACACACACACACACACACACACACACACACACACACACACACACACGCGCGCGCGCGCGCGCACGAGCGCTCACACACAGACTCACATTCACAATTTGTCCCTCTATCTGGCCATCTGCAATCTCAACTCATATAAGAAGGACACACACGTGCAAACATATATACAAACATATATTCAAACAATGCACACATGTTCACACTTGCATAAACACACTCATAGACCACTACCAATAACAACGATGTTGATGATGATAATGATGATGATGATGATGATGATGATGATTATGTTTTTATGATAGTAGTGAAGAGCGTCTGGTACAATCACAATAGTTTCATGAAAGCAAGAGCAACAGTAATTAAAAGAATGTATATAATGGTGAGGGGTGGAGGGATAGGTGATGCACGAAGGAGGGTGGCGGAGGTTGCGGTGATGAGGTCAGGGGGTCAGGGTTGCATGGAAGTGTGGTAAAGGAAGAGAGAAATAAAAGATGGGGGGGGGGGGGGGGGGGGGGGTATGGATAATGAGGAACTGCAGCTTTGGGATGAAGGTGTGTGTGGTGGTAATGTTTGGGGATGGTAGTGGTGATAGGGATAGGGAACGTGAAGAACCCGTGAAAAGGGATGAATGGTTAATGTTGTATGTGGTGAAGGCAGGGGAGAGTGGGTGTGTGCGCGAGGCCAAGGGCAGAGGAATGGAGTGGAAGTTCCGGCGGAGATTTGAACCCACAACCCTAGGATCACCAAGATTACAAAAGTGGAAAAAGTGAATACACCAGTCAACTTACAAAACTATGAAGGAACAGACTAGTACTACAAAAGCAAACGACAAAATCATGCATGCATCCATATGGGCACACACACACACACACACACACACACACACACACACACACACACACCTACGCCAACATGGTGGATTGCTTCAATGTAAACGTTTAGCTCTCATGAAAAATCCAGTAAATTCGTACGAGCTTCAAAATGGTAAAAACAAGAGCAGTCACAAAGAAAGAAAAGAAAAAAAAATGCTCAACAAAAAGTAAGTTCGATTCTTGTGAATGTTCTCGGCTTGGATCCCAATCTCAATCTACAACTCCGAACGAGCAGGGATCTAGCCAAACGAACAGCCACAGCACATCAGATCCTGCAACGGCGTGCGAAAACCAGAAATACTGGTCAGTCTGAATATTCCATAGAATTACTGACGTGCACAATTAAAATGCTCTGCGACAGAATTTCGGTCTTAGAAAAGAAAGTTGAGGAGCTGACGAAAGAAAACAAAGAAAGGATCTACAAACAAGCTGAAACCGTCGTAAGTGTTGGTACACAAACAGATAGTTCAACAACAACAACATCTTCCGACACACCACAACGTAGCAACATACCAACATATGCAGACAAGCTGAAGTCTTCAGCTCAAAACAAATTTATTCCAGCAAAACTCCACCAGCAAAAGTCAGTGCCACAAAAGCCCCCAGAGAAAAACCATCTGAAGCAAAGAAAAAGGAACAGTTGGCTGACGTCAAATCTATTGGCATCAAGTCCGATGACGCTAAAAAGGTACACTCCGACTCTCTTCCCAATGTTCTTTTTTTGCACGACTCTGTTATGTCAAGAGTCAACGCTAGGCGCCTGGGAGAGGCCTACGGACTTAAAGTTGTCTCCAAAAGAGCTTTCAAGATCTCAGACTGTGAAAAAGAACTTGAAAACATTGGTTCAGAAGTTCCGATTGATTGTGTGATACTGCATACTGGAATAAATGATTTGAAAAGTACTGACCCTGGAGTAACAGCAAAAAAGATGATTAGTGTTGTCAACAAAATCAAACAGCAATCTCCGAAAACAAAAGTCGTGGTAAGCAAAGCAACGCCAGTCAAAGATCAGATTCTGGAGGGGAGACGACAACTATTCAACGCTTTACTGTTTTCCGAATTTCCTCGTCATCAGACATCTCTTCTCTCTCATGAGAACCTTGATCCTCTCAACAACCGGCTCATGAGGGATGCCATCCACCCGTCTGACAGAGGTACCAGCATCCTCGCCGGAAATCTGGGGCGGCATGTCCATCGTCTCTCTTTTGGCAGAGACAGCGCCGGAGACATCGCCAGAATCAGACACGCGGGAGAGGCGCCTGGAACCACGAGCCATTCCCCCCACCTCCTGCTGGTCGTGTCGGAGCTCCCCGTTCCGTGGCTTTTCCATCCTCGTGCAGGGGACACATGGGACTCTTACAGCTGGCAATTCGTCCCTTGGTGACTCGTCAACTTCACCTTGCCATTTGATTCTTTTAACTATGTCTTATGAAAACTTCCAATGATAATTTATTAATATTTCAATGGAACTGTCGGTCAATATCAACAAATCTCTTACACTTTGAAAATCATATATATCAGCATAATTATTCAGTGCTAGCATTACAATCACTAAATGTAGATGCTCATAAGCTACCGAAAATACGCAATTTTTATTATCCACCTTTGTATAACTATAGGAATGAGGGAAAAAAGATTCAAACTGCCATTTATGTGAGAAGGGATCTAAATTATTGTCCTCTGAACCCTCCTACTCCTACTAATGCTGAAGTTTTCGCAACTGGGGTTACTGTAAAACTGAACAAGCAGACAAATTTGAACATCATTTCTGCTTACTATCCCAGTGGCCCAAAGGCAGATAATACAGACTGGTTAAAAAACTTTCTTTGTCAAACAACAAATGGGTAATACTGGGGAGATTTCAATGCGCATGCTCCCATTTTTGGAATATGGTTGCACCACTATAACTTGCAACCGTTTAGTTGAAAATATTGTTGACTCCAATTGGTTTTATTAAACGACGGTAGTATTACCAGACTGCCAGACATTTCCACTCATAAACCTACTTCTATTGATTTATCTTTAATTTCTCCGGAGTTGGCAGTAAACTCGGTATGGTCAACAGAGGATGATACTTTGGGCAGCGATCATTTCCCAATCATCATACAGTTAAAGGAGCATATTGAAAATGAAGAAGATGGAAATGAAGATAGTATCCCAAGTTTTCATATAAAAATGCAAATTGGTCTCTGTATGAATCGATCTTGTCCAATACACATTTCCTTAGCATTGAAAATGAATGTATAGATGCATATTATACAGAGTTTTGTCGACATGTCTTACAGGCTGCCGGAAAATCTATTCCTATTTGTAAAGATGCCCAACAGTGTGAAATATGTTGGTAATTCATGGTGGAATTTAGATTGTGTGATAGCTGTAGCTCTAAAAAAGAAGCTTATAAAGCTTGGCTGAAAGTGAGAACAGATGAAAAAATTTCCTAGCTATGAACATGCCAAAAATAACAGTAACAGGGTCGTTGCCCGAGCGAAAAAGAATACATTTCTCAGAATTTTGTAGATCCAAAATATCGGAATCAAAAGATATCCATAAGGTTTGGAAAATGGTTTAAAAAAAATTGAAAAAATGGTTATTGCTTGCAACAGTACCCAATTAAGTTAGATAATAATGCTCTTCCATCCTCACAGGAGAAAGCTGAGGCATTCGTCAAAATATTTTCAGAAAATAACTTGCTGTCTAGTCTCAGTCCATCTATCAGTGTTTTAGAGAGGAGGAGAAAAAACTATCTATCTAGGATCCACCACCAAATCATTCCCATTATTTAAACGCTCCTATTACATATGATGAATTTTATGAGACGTTAGAATCTTTTTCTTCAAATTCAAGTGCTGTTGGCCTAGATGGTAAATCCTATCAACTGTTATACCACTTGCCTTCATATTGGAAACGATTACTGCATTCATTTTACCAAAAATGTTGGTTTAATGGAACTCTCCCTAGTATCTGGAAGAGATCTGTTGTAGTCCCAGTTCCAAAACAAGGTAAGCCCAGGTCAGACATTGGTAGCTACAGGCCAATAGCACTAACCTCTCATGTTGGAAAGTTGTTAGAAAAGATTATCCAAAACGTCTTTTATATTTTTGTGAAAAAGAAAGTATAATCCCAGTGAATCAAGCGGGATTTCGCAAAGGACGATGTACAATAGATCATTTGGTGAAACTTACAAGTCAAATTAAAAAGCAGTTTGCTAGACGGAAAAGCACACTTGCTACCTTTTTTGATATCAGAAAAACGTATGATAGTATCTGGCACGCTAGACTACTTTATAAATTGAAAGAAATAGGAATTAATGGAACGATGTTTCAATACTTTAAAAGTTTTTTTTTATCGCAGAGATCCATATGTACAAGAATAGGGAAGATTTACTCGTCTTTTCAGAGCATTGATATCGGAATTCCACAGGGTTCTATTATAGCCCCCATGTTGTTTAACATTCTTATTTATGATCTTCCAAAGATATTATCAAAAAGTATGAGTTTAGTACAATATGCTGATGTCATTGCTATGTGGATAAATACAAATATTCGAAAGCATACTGGCAAGAGAGTTACGAATCATATACAGAAGATATATCAGTTAGAAATAGATAAATTAAACAACTTTATGGAAAATAATGGGCTTATTCTCTCAGGTGAAAAAACACAATTAATGTTTTTTTCAATAATGGAGACAATCCACTGTATTTGCCAAGCTTCAAATTGAATGGCTCTGAATTGCAGTACTCACAAAACATAAAATTTCTGGGTGTTAATTTAACCCCTAAACTTAATAGCGTCGCGGACCACCGGCTGGGAGGTCGTAGGTTCGAATCCCATCAGAAGTCATGTGGGTTTTTCTGCCCCGACCGGCTCCTACCCAGAGTTGAGTTTTGCTGCGGACTCAGTTGGGAGAGACTGGGACCACACAGTCGAGTTTCATCCACTTAATAGATGCGTTTCTGAGAGTGTGTTGCTCAAATTTCCTGACCAACACTGCAGGTGTCTGTATCTCTCGGGCCTGGTTGACGCCGGGATATATTATGAAAGGAAGCGTAGAGTACAGCCCTGTCATGTAGTCCCAGACCGAAATGGAAATCCGTAGCATCATAATAATCATCCTCATTCTCATCGATCAGCATAAAAAAAAAGTCTCAAATTCTGTGCCCTTCATGCCCTGCTCTCATGGTGACCTCAGTTTCGATGTCCTCTCCACGTCTGTGGCCCTTGGTTTGGTTCCGTCGGGGTCACCGGTATCGGCGAGCCCCATGGGGCTGTCGTTGGACGGTGGTGGCGCCCTCCGGAGGGAGAGCTCACTCGCGCCGGCTCCGCGACTAAGCAATTATTGTCGTCAGTAGGGGGCATAGTAGGTGGTGTCCTGCGTATGTTAGATCAGAACAGGCGCCACTGAACACCACTGAAGTGACTCGGCAGCAGTGCGGTGTCTCCTCCAGTGGGTTGCCTCTTCACGACTTGACCTTGACTGCTGCCTGTGGATTGCCGGTGCCGGGGCTGCGAGAGGCCAGCCGGGCCGTGGTTGTGGACAGGGTGTCGGAGTGAGCGGCGTGGGTGCACTGCGCCAGCAAAGCTATCAAATTAGCGCTTGGTGTCCCAGTGCACACAAACACATTGAAGGTGTACAAAGAAATTGATATGCTATCACTGTCAGATCAACGTAGATTAGCTGTGGCCAATATATTGCAAGAAGTCTTTCAGTACCTAATTCAGTCGAAAACGAAGTGTTGATGGATTCAAATGTTGAATATCCGAAAAGAGCTCAACAGCTAAATTATCTTTGTCCCATTCGAAATTACACGAAAAATTCTTTTGAAAAATGCAATATTGATGTCGCTTCACTCTCACCTGCTCCTGTTGTTCCCCCGGTGCCTCCATGGGAACATAGACAAGCTATCTTTGATGTAGATTACACTGATGTCTGGAAAAATGATAACATTAACATTTTAACTTCTAAAGTGAGAGAAAATTTAGAAAACAAATATTCAAATCATTTAAAAATATTACGGATGGTTCCGTTTGCCAGTTAAGTGCAGGTTCGGGTTTTGTA
>JADBJO010014620.1:0-10000 GCA_016801955.1 Conus betulinus
CGTAATAATAAGCACCCTCAGCTGCTAAAGTTTTGCACAACTGTACGCCGCTCTGAAATCAGGATGGATACAACATAGTTTTTGCTTGGGTTCCCAGTACCATGAGGGGCATTCGATGTGGCAACGAAAAAGTTGGTGGTTGTAAATCAACTTGCCAAGAGTGCCACAAAAGGAAAAAGTTGAGCAGGTGTCTATACCATCACACTGATCTGAAACCCAAAACACAGGCTATGTCAAAGACCTCTGGCAAGAGGAATGGAATGAACTCGCAGATGGGATAACAACAAATTGTACAAAATCCGTCCACCAAACTGAAAGTTTTGACCATGTTCCCAAGGTGGCCCTAAAGACGAAACAGTCTTTTGTCGTTTGCATACAGGCCACTCATGTTGCAAAACGCCTTTCTTATTTTTTTGAAAAGAGTGTGAGTAAGCTCGTGTGGCAGTCCGCATGGCATTGTTCCACTCACAGTGAGACATATTCTTTTTAGAATGTTGGGGACCTTGCACGATGGTGAGACATAAACAATTTAACAGCGCAACTCCATGAAAACTTTGTTCACGAGAGTGTCCCGCTGATGTTAGGTGTTTTATGAAGAAATAAGTTTTAATGACGTTTCTGGTGTTTTTGTTCAGGTGTAGTTTTATAGAGATGTATGTATGTAGGCTTGGTTTGTTTGTTTGGGTTTGAATGTTTTTGTGAGTTGACTCAGTGGTTGGGTGGACAGCCCTGACCCTTATTGGGCCTTTGCGGTCGGCTGGGTTCTTAAGCACCCCAGTACCTTACCTTACCTTACACCTACACACGCACACACACACATATGTACACACACAACACAGCAACGCATCGCGCCATGCAGTTGCACACACACGCACACAATGCACACACACACACCGCACGCCACGCATGCACGCATGCACACACCCACGACACAGACACACACACACACACACACACACACACACACACACACACCAAAACAAACTCACACACACACTTACAACACACTACTCGCCACAAACACCCCTGTACACACACACATCCACAGACACACACATATACTTACACACACACAACACACACAACCAACACCACCCAACCACACACATACACATAAACACACACCACACAACATGCACACACACACACACACAACCATACACATGCAACGCGCACGCACGCACACACACACACACACACCAACCAAACCACACCAACACACCACACACAACACAGGAGGACACAAAAGCTCATCACGATCAATCAGATTACGAGGGGGCGAAAAAGACCCAAAAATTATCTTAAAATCGAATCAATTTCATTAACTTAACCTTTAAAAGAGACGGGCCAAACATTCCCTTCTGGTTGGGTTCCTTCACATCTTGATGTTTCTTCTTTCAAATTAGTGGGCGGAACAAAGTATCAACAAAGGCCGCAAGGCAAGCACAGAATCCACGGAATTCAGGTTCCTGGTTATTCCATTCAGCATCGGTATCACTTGCTGGACAACAAGCAGTATGGAGTAGAGTTTAAGACTGATATACCATGAGGAAAAGGATAGACTATTCTCGTGGTTTGGATAACACAAATTATTTTGAATCATACTGGCGTAATCAAATTCAGGCAAACTAGATTCGCTCTCTTACAGGATCTTATTAACTTTAATGCGTTCATCACAAAATCAGCACAAAATGTTAAATGTTTATGTGGTGAACAAATTTCTAGCAAACACATCATTTTTGAATGTCAGAGGTTAAGACCTATCTGACCAGTGGTTTCAGAAAAATTGTATTGAAGGCATTTTCAAAAAATGTTATCTAGTTGTTTAATATTGCGAAATGTTTACTTCATAGTCCTGTAGGACATTTGTTATAGACAAGTTGATTGTAATTTTGTGTTAATGCTCATTTTTTTCTACTTTTTTTTTCTCTTAAATTCCTTAGCCAAGAGAGACATAAATACATACACACAGGAATACGGTCCCCCTCCCCTCCCTCCCCACCCCCGTCTAATATCACTATGTGGATGGATGTTAAATTGAAGACAAACAACAACAACAAAAACAAGAACAAACACACACACACACACACACTGATGTTGAAAGGCGATAAAGAAGCAGGAAAGAAAAAGCGGTCAAAGCTTCGGACCATTATCTCTGGATCCCCTCTCACCCACTCTCATTCTCTCTGTTCTTTCCACCACCATTACACCACACACACACACACACACACCCACCCAACTTGTCTCCCCTTCTTCTTCCACTGCAGTTTCTGAGTTCTCTCTCTCTCTCTCTCCCATACTTTCTCTCTCTCTCTCTCCTCTCTCTCTCTCTCTCTCTCTCTCTCCAGTCACACCCCACCCACGCCACACACACACACACACACACACACACACACACACAGACACACACACACCACACACACATGCAAGCACACATACATACCACACAACACACACACACACACACACACACACACCACACACTCACTTGGAGATCAGGAGGAGTAGCCTTTGTCGCTATGGACTTTGTTACCCCAGAGACCGGTTCAGAGAAAACAGGAGTGAATTATATCCATGACCCTTTCACCAACCTCTGTTTATGCTGCCTTCAATTTCCCCCAGTCAGGAGGTAGTTCGGGTGGGGCTGCTGCCCACACAGTCTATAGGCCCACCAGGCCTATCAAAGGTGGATGTGCTTACCCTCGTCTCCCCCCCCCCCCCCTCCCCTCCATCTTAGGATGATCTGGAGAAAAGTCCCGGAAGATGAGGGGGGTGGGGTGGGTGGTGGCAGGTGGAGAGAGGATCCTTCTTCATTTCTTTCTCTTTATTTGAAAGTTTGGTTTTCTCTGGAGAGATTGATTTTCTGTGTCTGTGGGCAACACACGGTTCATTTGATGCCTTCAGTGGCAGTAAATGATACTGTCTGCGCCTTTTTTGTGCATTTTTTTTTTTACACACACACACCACACGCACACACACACCCACACACACACACACCACCACACACACACACACACACATGTGTGTGTGTGTGTGTGCAACATGCACATTTAACCTGACATCAGATAGATCAATACCTTTGGAAAAAGCAAGCTGTAGGGCCATGTTCATTTTCCATATAATTCCAGTAAAGTGCAGACCGTCCGAGAGAATCATGTAAACAAACACAAAATAAAGTATATGCAAAAAAAAAAAAGATAAACAGAATCGATAGAGAATACTGTATACCTTGTTTTAAGCACCATGCTAACACAACAAACAAACAAAAAAATATGTGTATAAAATCTTTGATAGATAGATAACTAGATACAATGTATACATTCCTAACATTCACTATCGCTTAATTTGAGATGTGGCAACCAGTATCTCTGAAAAATTACATCATTTAATCTCAGTCACTCATTCAATGTTTTCTCCATTGTACTAAGTACAGGCCCAGATCCTTTGGAAACATATTCAGGTTAGTCCTTTTCCTTAATTCTACATTTATAGATCAAATATTTAGCTTACTGCAGTTGCCAAATCTTGACATCTAACTGTTGAAGTGGTCCGTCTAAGTAATAAACAGATCTGATCTCTGGTCCCTTCTTTGAAGTTTTTGGTTTACTGGGAGACTTCTGGGCTAAAGACTCTCCCAGTTTTGTCAGAAGCAGAACTTTTATTGCGATTTGCAAAAGAGAGGGGAAATAATACAAGGAGGCAAGACACATGCCAAAGTGGTCAGGCCCAGAGTTACCCTGACCATCCCAAGGCAGAATAGCATCAAGTGATACATACCAGCAGCCTGTGCAGTATGTGCCAAGTGATACAATACGATTGTACTGTGGAGTATGTGCAGATGCACAGTACGAACACGTGTGCATATTACAATTACATCATTACAATTCAAATTGGAATCCTTTATCTCTGTACCTATATCACGTACCACCCCCCCTCCCGAGCTCTCCCCAAGTAAGGGCCTCCAGTTTTCAGCAGACTTAGTTCGATAGATTTTGAAAATAGTTTTTCATGGCTCCTGCTAAAAAAAAACAACAACCATAGGCACAACGAATCACAAGAACAAAACAACAAAAAATGTTTTTTTGACTTCATGATTCGTTTGTCTATAATTGCCTGGTGGAGTCTATATAAATGATTTCTAAAATTGGTTTAGATTTCCGCCTGCAGGTTGACTCACTTGGCAACCTGATTTGAACAGCGTGTCTGGACTGAGCAGTGGGTTTGCCTTCATGTCTTTTTTTCGTACACACCGTATTGCTAACACTATGCACACTGTACATACAGAGTACATAGATGGCACAAGTCTGTGCCCAAAGCCCCATAACCAATGGCTGTAGGGTCAGTAAACTAACGGAGGTTCACCTTGCCTTCAGTCATATTCCATTGAATGGAGGACAGAGCCAATCCCTCTCCCCCACCACCTTAACCTTCCCTGAACCAATCCAGGACCCATTAACTGCTGGGTGGATAGACAGTGTGTGTGTGTGTGTGTGTGTGTGGTGTGTGGTGTGTATGTGTGTGTGTGTGTGGTGTGTGTGTGTGTGTGTTTACGGTTGATCCCTGGAGTTGTTCAAACTCAGACCTACAGCCTGAAGGCTCTTAACCACTTGACTGGAGCCCCCACACCAGGACAGAGTGTGTGGCAGTGTCACTTGCACAAGAACCCTTTGATGTGATGGACTTTATTATGTTGGGTACATTGGGGGTGCAGAGATTTGTGTTATATCATTTCTGGCCAAAAGATATATTCTGGCTGCAGCATTGTCTGCTTGCTTAGTTTCTTTCTTTCTCTCTTTCTCTCTCTCTGTCTGTCTGTGGTGTGTGTGTGTGTGTTGTGAAGGTGTGTGTGTGGTGTGTGGTGTGTGTGTAAAAACCAATGAACTAAAAACAAAACTTAGAAACATAAGAAAAAACCTAGAAAAAGGTTTCTGGACCATGCATGTAAACCAGATGTTCAGCTGTAAGTTTAAAACCCATCACTAACAGCTATGAGATGCAGTGGATTCTGTGTTGTGGAGGGAACCATTTCCAATACCTGGGTTTTTTGTTAGGTTTTTGTCTTGTGGGTCAGGCTGACCAGAAATCGTGGTATCAACAGTGAAACCTACCCATCCCTGGTAGGAGACATTCCACTCACTATTCAGTGATTTTCTCACCTCTGGTACCCAAATCAGATTGTGAAGAGTAGCACAGAAGAACTGGAAGGTAGTACTCCAATGGCGCGTAATGGATAGTCAAAAATAGATAAAAGGAATAATGAATTAGAAAAAAAAGAATGTTTGAGCCTGTTATTTGGAGGCTGGAAAGGAAGCAAAGCAGGTAAAAAATACGTCAGCAGCAGGAGTCGTCAGTAGTCCTGCAGTGTAGTGTCCCAAACATTGCCAGTCAAATCAGTTCTGGTAAGTCAGAATTGTGTGAAATGTTATGAGAGATATAATGCCACCACAGGTGAACCAAGTAGTTTTATGGAACAAATGAGTAACCGGAGAAAACAAGTGGAGAGACACAGTTCTTCTTGCAGAAAGAAAAACAGTTGCAAAGGTTTGTTAACAAGACTTAGAGATGTGAGATTTTTTTGATTTGCTTAATATCAAAATAGGGAAAAACACAAAAGTCTGTAGGGCCAGTAACCAGCGATCCAGTAGATCATTGGAAAATGCTTAATCCAGAAACTGGACACTGCATTATCAGTCACTGTACCTTTGACAGCTAGCAAGAGGCCTTAAGTGATGGTACAGTGAGAAGAGTCAAATGTGAATGGATTGTTCTGGACCCTGAACCTCATCGGAGCTCAGAAAGAAAAAAGGAAGCTGCTGACAGTCTCTGGCATTGGCTTTTGAGAAAAATTCATCTGCATAGTTTAGTTTCTCGTTTTATTATCTTTCAGTACTTATATATCTCTGTTTACAGACATTGTATTTTGAGGATGTACTTTTCCACATAGTCTGATTAATGCTTTATACTTAATTTTTCTTTTTTCTTTTAGCTGTACCATCTGCTGTGTCACCTCAGTGGCACTGCACCCACACTGCTCATTCCCAGCCCCATTCACAGCCACACAGCCCTGGTACCAGCAATCCACAGGGATCAGTCAGTGTCAAGTCGTCAAGAGGCAGTCTACTGGAGGAGACACTGCACTGCTGCCGAGTCACTTTGGGGGTTCAGTGGTGTCTGTTCTGATCCAATATACACTGGACACCACCTACTAGACCCCTACAGATGACAGTAACTGCTTGGTGACGGAGCCGGCATGAATGAACTCTCCCTCCAGAGGGCCTACCACACTGTCCAGCGACAGCCCACATGAATTTGCCAGTATGGTAATGCCGGAGGAAATCAAACTAAGGCCACAGACATGGTCACCATGACAGCAGGTTTGAAGGGTCACCAAATTTGAGACTTTTTTTTTGTGCTGATCGATGAGAATGAGGATGATGAAGGTGATGCTGTGGATTTCCATTCTGGTCTGAGACTGCGTGACAGGGCTCTGCTCCATGCTTACTGTCATAATATATCCAGGCGTCAGCCAGGCCTGAGAGATATAAGACACCTGCAATATTGGTCAGGAAATTTGAGCAAAACACTCTCAGAGATGCATCCATTAAGTGGATGAAAGTCGACTGTGTGGTCCCAGTCTCCCCAACTGAGCTCATAGCAAACTCATCTCTGGGTAGGAGTGGTCGATGCACTGATGGGAATCAAACCACAACCTCCTTGCGGGGAGTATATGGACGCTAAACTACGTTTCCATGGCAGCTGGTCTTTCTACTTGAATTTGTTTATAATTTCCTTGTACATTTATTTATTTGTGTATGTGTATATCTGTAACATCTCAATGAAAACTGAAGGTGAACACAGTATTATCTCTAATTTTTCTCTTTTTTTTTTTGAATTGCAGAAACGAGGATGTGAAAAGGACGACGTTGCGAGAGTTGAAAATGCTGAGAACCTTGAAGCAGGATAACATTGTGGAACTGAGGGAGGCCTTTCGCGCAAAGGAAAGCTCTATCTAGTCTTCGAATATGTTGAACGGGTATGTACTGGTCTTTCCTTTGAATGCTCTTGTGCATGTGCATGTGTGTATGTGTATCATATGTGCGTGTGTGTGTGTGTGTATGTTTGTATGTGTATGTGTGTGAGTGTGTGCGTGCGCGCGTGTGTGTGTATGTGCGTGTGCGTGTGTGTGTGTGTGTGTGCACGTGTTCCGTGTCTCTGTGTGTGTGTGCGTGTGTGTGGTGTGTGTGTGTGTGTGAATGTGTATGTGTGTGTGCTTGTGAGTGTGTGTGTGTGTGTGTGCGTGTGGTGTGAGAGAGAGAGAAAAGGACTGGGAGGAGGGGGATAACAGAAAGGATGGAACATTATCATACGTCTGTATTTGACTGTACTGTTGCTGGGTAAAGGTATCAAACAAACAAAACAGATTGGTTCTTGATAACTTTTTTTTTTAACTTCATCTTAGCCAAAGCGACCAGTTTTTCTCAGAAATCAGGAAACATCTGTCTATTACTGACATGAACTCACAGGTGTTTCTTTGCTTCTCGAAATGTCCCCTCCACTCTTATTTATTCATGCCATTTTCAATTCCTCACTAAGATTCTTGTCAGTGACACACGGGCCACTCATTTTGATTTGATTTCCCAGGTGACTCACTCAGCCCATGGGCTTTGCCTGAGGGATGTGAAGAGCATTGATTTGAATGTATTCTGAGCAGGGACATTATCGTTTATATTTCGGATTTCAGTGGTGAATCAGTTTCTTGGAGAGGCGATTTCCAGATCATCTTTCATCCTGTATTTGAATGCTGAATTATTTCTTCAGAGAATTTTTTTGTTTTGGATATGATTTTTTTTTTTTTGTAACCAGTGATATGAATGCTGAATCAGTTATTGGATAGTTCAGAGAAAATCTGGATTGAAATGTTGAATTGATTGGTTGAGGATGGAGTAGACCTGTGTTAAAGCTCAGGTTTGTGAGACAGGACATTGTTGAAATTGTAAGTGCTAAAGGATTTATCAAGGTTGTGTGTGTGTGTGTGTGTGGTGTGTGTGTGTGAGAGAGAGAGAGAGAGAGAGAGAGAGAGAGAGAGAGAGAGAGAGAGACTACAAACATGTGCACTTTAGCATACAGGTGTGTGTTCATTGCCTGTTTATGCCTGTGTCCAGGTAACTCCCCCCAGTCAGACAGTACCAACCCAGGCATAGTTTCTAAACAAGTTCCACTACCATCCCCCCCCCCTCCCCCCCACCCCCTCTCCCAAACCAAATCCGTAATTCCCAGTCCCCTCTTAGAGATCATTATCATTACATCAACAAACCCTGACCTCTTCTTCAGCTCTGGACCTAGCACAGGTTCCGACAGGCCAAAGCCTAACGGGTTCAACGGAGGGATTAAACACCCACAGCCTCAAGTTTGGGAGGGGGGAGGGGGGGGGGGGGGGGCACAGGCTGAATATAGGAAACCCCCCCCCCCCCCACAACAACACGCCCAGGCTGTTTGTATAGGAGCTCTAAGCACTTGATAATGCCTCGCCACTTCTTTGTTCCTTTCAATTCCTCAAAATTTTTTCTTCTTCTTCTTGGCACTTGGTTGACTCCTCAGGTTCCCATTTGGTAGGGACAGGAGAGAGAAAGTGCCAGCGCTCATTCCGCCCTCCATTCGTGACCTGGCTTTACGTAGCATCTGGGGGTGAAAAGGGGTTATTCCTTCGAGATGATGAAAAGAGTCGGGGCATGTAATAGCGGCCTATTAAAAGTGTGGGGGCGCCCCCCGGGTCCGAGACCATCTCTGTTGCTGTTCTGGCCGCGCTTAGTGGCGGTGAGCATTCGTGTGGGTGTTGGAGCGCGGAGCGGTCGGTCATTCAGGATGAACCAGAACACGGGGTGCTTTTTTGAATTGCCAGACCATAATATGGATATGTATGGCGTCGTGTGGAGCTTTTTTAGTGTGTGGCTGCAGGGTTGTAGCAGTTTGGGGCTCTCTCTTTGTCTGGTCTGTCTGCATGTCTGTCTGTCTGTCTGTTTGTGTGTGTCTCACTGTCTCTTTCTCTCTCTCTCCATCTCTCTCTCTCTCTTCTCTCTCTCTCTCGCTCTCTCTCTCTCTATCTTTCCCTCTGGTCAGTCTGTCTGTCCTTCTCTCTCTCTCTCTCTCTATTTTATTCAAGGTGTGTGAGACCAGACAGGGCTAAGGGGTGAAGAGGGGTGGAGGTTTTAAGCAGTAAAGGAAGAGTGGGGCAGGAAGACTGAACAAGAGCAGGGGCTACAGACAGGCGGGAAGGGAGGTAAATTCAACCACCAGAGTAGGCTAGTGGGCCTGTGTGTGAATCAGCCGGCGTAACATGTTGATCATTGGATGCTGGTCAGCCTCTGTTGGCAGCACAGGTAATGTTAGAGGAGAACGATACATTCAGTGGGGGCCACTCCACTGAAAGGGTATTGTGATTATCAATCATTACCAGTTGTTATTATTGTCTGATGATGCGATCTGCTAACCCCTAGCTTTTATGGCTTGCTTAGATGAGAGCAATAGAGCATCTGAAATCTCGCTCTTCTCTTCCCCCTCTCATGCTCTCTGTCTCTATTTTCTGGGCCTGCTCCTCCCCCTCTCCCCTCCCCTCTACTCCCTACCCTCATAATCCCTAATGCATATATCACCCACTTCTTCCTTCCCCCTTCCCTCCACGCCCGACCGACCCTTCCATCCCAAAACACACTCCGTTTTTTGAGCAATTTGGATTCATTCTGATCACACGCGTGCACACACACAACACACACACCCACACACACACACACACACACAACACACCACACACACACACACACACACATGCCTGTAAAAGAATACAAATGAGGTGTAATGCAAAACGCCATGAAATGAGGCGGACAGAAAAAATTGATTTATGTAAATACGAAGACTGGAATCAAACTTCTTTCAGTTTCAGGGGATGTTACAGGTCTGTGCAGCACAATCAAGGTGTTTGTTTCGTAAACACACACATACCTGT
>JADBJO010014620.1:15000-20000 GCA_016801955.1 Conus betulinus
CTGGTTACAAAAAAAAAAAAAAATCATATCCAAACAAAAAAAATCTCTGAAGAAATAATTCAGCATTCAAATACAGGATGAAAGATGATCTGGAAATCGCCTCTCCAAGAAACTGATTCACCACTGAAATCCGAAATAAACGATAATGTCCTGCTCAGAATACATTCAAATCAATGCTCTTCACATCCCTCAGGGCAAAAGCCCATGGGCTGAGTGAGTCACCTGGGAAATCAAATCAAAATGAGTGGCCCGTGTGTCACTGACAAGAATCTTAGTGAGGAATTGAAAGATGGCATGAATAAGATTGGAGGGACCATTTCGAGAAGCAAAGAAACACCTGTGAGTTCATGTCAGTAATAGACAGATGTTTCCTGATTTCTGAGAAACTGGTCGCTTGGCTAAGATGAAGTTAAAAAAAAAAAAGTTATCAAGAACCAAATCTGTTTGTTTGTTTGATACCTTACCCAGCAACAGTACAGTCAAATACAGACGTATGATAATGTTCCATCCTTTCTGTTATCCCCCTCCTCCCAGTCCTTTTCTCTCTCTCTCACACACACACACACACACACACACACACACACACACATCACAAGCACACACACATACACATGCACACACACACACACACACACACACGCACACACACACAGAGACACGCACGTGCACACACACACACACACACGCACACGCACATACACACACACGCGCGCACGCACACACTCACACACACATACACATACAAACATACACACACACACACACGCACATATGATACACATACACACATGCACATGCACAAGAGCATTCAAAGGAAAAGACCAGTACATACCCGTTCAACATATTCGAAGACTAGATAGAGCTTTCCTTTGCGGCGAAAGGCCTCCCTCAGTTCCACAATGTTATCCTGCTTCAAGGTTCTCAGCATTTTCAACTCTCGCAACGTCGTCCTTTTCACATCCTCGTTTTCTGCAATTCAAAAAAAAAAAAAAAGAGAAAATTAGAGATAATACTGTGTTCACCTTCAGTTTCATTGAGATGTTAATATACACATACACAAATAAATAAATGTACAAGGAAATTATAAACAAATTCAAGTAGAAAGACCAGCTGCCATGGAAACGTAGTTAGCGTCATATACTCCCCGCAAGGAGGTTGTGGGTTTGATTCCCATCAGTGCATCGACCAGCTCCTACCCAGAGATGAGTTTGCTATGAGCTCAGTTGGGGAGACTGGGACCACACAGTCGACTTTCATCCACTTAATGGATGCATCTCTGAGAGTGTTGCTCAAATTTCCTGACCAATATTGCAGGTGTCTTATATCTCTCAGGCCTGGCTGACGCCTGGATATATTATGACAGTAAGCATGGAGTAGAGCCCTGTCACGCAGTCTCAGACCAGAATGGAAATCCACAGCATCACCTTCATCATCCTCATTCTCATCGATCAGCACAAAAAAAAAAGTCTCAAATTTGGTGACCCTTCAAACCCTGCTGTCATGGTGACCATGTCTGTGGCCTTAGTTTGATTTTCTCCGGCATTACCATACTGGCAAATTCATGTGGGCTGTCGCTGGACAGTGTGGTAGGCCCTCTGGAGGGAGAGTTCATTCATGCCGGCTCCGTCACCAAGCAGTTACTGTCATCTGTAGGGGTCTAGTAGGTGGTGTCCAGTGTATATTGGATCAGAACAGACACCACTGAACACCCCCAAAGTGACTCGGCAGCAGTGCAGTGTCTCCTCCAGTAGACTGCCTCTTGACGACTTGACACTGACTGATCCCTGTGGATTGCTGGTACCAGGGCTGTGGCTGTGAATGGGCTGGGAATGAGCAGTGTGGGTGCAGTGCCACTGAGGTGACACAGCAGATGGGACAGCTAAAAGAAAAAAGAAAAATTAAGTATAAAGCATTAATCAGACTATGTGGAAAAGTACATCCTCAAAATACAATGTCTGTAAACAGAGATATATAAGTACTGAAAGATAATAAAACGAGAAACTAAACTATGCAGATGAATTTTTCTCAAAAGCCAATGCCAGAGAGACTGTCAGCAGCTTCCTTTTTTTTTTCTGAGCTCCGATGAGGTTCAGGGTCCAGAACAATCCATTCACATTTGACTCTTCTCACTGTACCATCACTTAAGGCCTCTTGCTAGCTGTCAAAGGTACAGTGACTGATAATGCAGTGTCCAGTTTCTGGATTAAGCATTTTCCAATGATCTACTGGATCGCTGGTTACTGGCCCTACAGACTTTTGTGTTTTCCCTATTTTGATATTAAGCAAATCAAAAATCTCACATCTCTAAGTCTTGTTAACAAACCTTTGCAACTGTTTTCTTTCTGCAAGAAGAGAACTGTGTCTCTCCACTTGTTTTCTCCGGTTACTCATTTGTTCCATAAAACTACTTGGTTCACCTGTGGTGGCATTATATCTCTCATAACATTTCACACAATTCTGACTTACCAGAACTGATTTGACTGGCAATGTTTGGGACACTACTACTGCAGGACTGACGACTCCTGCTGCTGACGTATTTTTTACCTGCTTTGCTTCCTTTCCAGCCTCC
The DNA here is from genome assembly GCA_016801955.1 of Conus betulinus. Classification (NCBI taxonomy): domain Eukaryota; kingdom Metazoa; phylum Mollusca; class Gastropoda; order Neogastropoda; family Conidae; genus Conus; species Conus betulinus. The sequence goes on from JADBJO010014620.1 coordinate 17,570, forward strand.
AAATAACAGGCTCAAACATTCTTTTTCTAATTCATTATTCCTTTTATCTATTTTGACTATCCATTACGCGCCATTGGAGTACTACCTTCCAGTTCTTCTGTGCTACTCTTCACAATCTGATTTGGGTACCAGAGGTGAGAAAATCACTGAATAGTGAGTGGAATGTCTCCTACCAGGGATGGGTAGGTTTCACTGTTGATACCACGATTTCTGGTCAGCCTGACCCACAAGACAAAAACCTAAACAAAAAACCCAAGGTATTGGAAATGGTTCCCTCCACAACACAGAATCCACTGCATCTCATAGCTGTTAGTGATGGGTTTTTAAACTTACAGCTGAACATCTGGTTTACATGCATGGTCCAGAAACCTTTTTCTAGGTTTTCTTATGTTTCTAAGTTTTGTTTTTAGTTCATTGTTTTACACACACACACACACACACACACACACACACACACACACACACACACACACACCACACAGAGAGAGAGAAGAGAGAAAGAGAGAAGAGAACTAAGCAAGCAGACAATGCTGCAGCAGCCAGAATATATCTTTTGGCCAGAAAATGATATAACACAAATCTCTGCACCCCAATGTACCCAACATAATTAAAGTCCATCACATCAAGGTGTCTTGTGCAAGTGACACTGCCACACACACTCTGTCCTGTGTGGGGCGCTCAGTCAAGTGGGTTAGAGCCTTCAGCTGTAGGTCTGAGTTTGAACAACTCCAGGGATCAACCGTAAACACACACACACACACACACACACACACACACAACACACATACACACACACACACACACACACACACACACACACACTGTCTATCCACCCAGCAGTTAATGGGTCCTGGATCTGGTTCAGGGAAGGTTAAGGTGGTGGAGGGAGAGGGATTGGCTCTGTCCTCCATTCAATGGAATATGACTGAAGGCAAGGTGAACCTCCGTTAGTTTACTGACCCTACAGCCATTGGGTTATGGGGCTTTGGCACAGATGTGCCATCTATGTACTCTGTATGTACAGTGTAGCATAGTGTTAGCAATACGGTGTGTACGAAAAAGGACATGAAGCAAACCCACTGCTCAGTCCAGACACGCTGTTCAAATCAGGTTGCCAAGTGAGGCAACTGCAGGCGGAAATCTAAACCAAATTTTAGAAATCATTTATAAGACTCCACCAGGAAATTATAGACAAACGAATCATGAATCAAAAAAACATTTTTTGTTTTGTCTTGTGATTCGTTTGCCTATGGTTGTTGTTTTTTTTTTTTTAGCAGAGCCCTGAAAACTATTTTCAAAATCTATTCGAACTAAGTCTGTGAAAACTGGAGGCCTTACTTGGGGAGAGCTCGGGAGGGGGGGGTGGTACGTGATATAGGTACAGAGATAAAGATTCCAATTGAATTGTAATGATGTAATTGTAATATGCACAACGGGTTCGTACTGCACTGCACATACTCCACAGTATCGTATTGTATCACTTGATGCATAATGCACTGGTATGTCAAAATTCTGCCTCCACTTTCATGTGTCTTGCCTCCTTGTATTATTTCCCCTCTCTTTTGCAAATCGCAATAAAAGTTATGCTTCTGACAAAACTGGGAGAGTCTTTAGCCAGAAGTCTCCCAGTAAACCAAAAACTTCAAAGAGGGACCAGAGATCAGATCTGTTACTTAGACTGGACCATTTCAACAAGTTAGATTGTCAGATTTGGCAACTGCAGTAAGTAAATATTTGATCTATAAATGTAGAATTAAGAAAAGGACTAACCTGAATATGTTTTCAAAGATCTGGCCTGTACTTAGTACAATGGAGAGAACATTGAATGAGTGACTGAGATAAATGATGTAATTTTTCAGAGATACTGGTTGCCACATCTCAAATTAAGAGATAGTGAATGTTAGGAATGTATACATTGTATCTATTTATCTATCTATCAAGATTTTATACACATATTTTTTTGTTTGTTTTGTTAGCATGGTGCTTAAAACAAGGTATACAGTATTCTTCTATCGATCTGTTTATCTTTTTTTTTTTTGCATATACTTTATTTTGTTTTGTTTACATGATTCTCTCGGACCTGCACTTTACTGGAATTATATGGAAAATGAAACATGGCCCTACAGCTTGCTTTTTCCAAAGGTATTGATCTATCTGATGTCAGGTTAAATGTGCATGTTGCACACACACACACACACATGTGTGTGTGTGTGTGTGTGTGTGTGTGTGTGTGTGTGTGTGTGTGTGTGTGCGTGTGTGTGTGTGTGTGTGTAAAAAAATGCACAAAAGGCGCAGACAGTATCATTTACTGCCACTGAAGGCATCAAATGAACCGTGTGTTGCCCACAGACACAGAAAATCAATCTCTTCCAGAGAAAACCAAACTTTCAAATAAAGAGAAAGAAATGAGAAGGATCCTCTCTCCACCTGC
>JADBJO010014620.1:25000-32500 GCA_016801955.1 Conus betulinus
TGTTCATAGCGGTCTTGATAGCTAGTCACTGGGGTGAAGCAATAAAACTGAGGTTCATAATGGTCTTGACGGCTAGTCACAGGGGTGAAACCATAAACTGACGTTCATAGTGGTCTTGATGGCTAGTCACTGGGGTGAAACAATAAACTGAGGTTCATAATGGTCTTGACAGCTAGTCACAGGGGTGAAACAATAAACTGAGGTTCATAATGGTCTTGACGGCTAGTCACAGGGGTGAAACAATAAACTGAGGTTCATAATGGTCTTGACAGCTAGTCACAACAAACTGAGGTTCACAGTGGTCTTGATGGCTAGTCACTGGGGTGAAACAATAAACTGAAGTTCACAGTGGTCTGGATGGCTAGTCACTGGGGTGAAGCAATAAACTGACGTTCATAGTGGTCTGGATGGCTAGTCACTTGGGTGAAGCAATACTGAGTTCATAGTGGTCTTGATGGCTAGTCACTGGGGTGAAACCATAAACTGAAGTCCATAGTAGTCTTGATGGCTAGTCACTGGCGTGAAACCATAAACTGAGATTCATAGTGGTCTTGATGGCTAGTCACTGGGGTGAAACAATAAACTGAGGTTCATATGGTCTTGACGGCTAGTCACAGGGGTGAAACAATAAACTGAGGTTCATAATGGTCTTGACGGCTAGTCACAACAAACTGAGATTCATAGTGGTCTTGATGGATAGTCACTGGGGTGAAACAATAAACTGAAGTTCACAGTGGTCTGGATGGCTAGTCACTGGGGTGAAGCAATAAACTGAGGTTCGTAGTGGTCTTGATGGCTAGTCACTGGGGTGAAACTATAAACTGAGATTGATGTCAAGCATACACCATGTGCACTGTTTGAAATGCCACAGTGACAAAGTTGTGCTGGGTAAAATTCAGTTAGAAAACAATGATAATGATAACTACGATACTAGTATAAAAAATACATTTGCATGGCACTTCTCATGTGAATTCACAGCAGTTCTCCATATAAATATTTCACACACCACACAGACATCCAACAACACGCCCACAAAACCCACACACATGCCCACACACACAACATCAGGACTCCACTTCCCAACAAAGCATATTTCAAAGGAAGGACTCCGTGTGTGTGTGTGTGTGTGTGTGTGTGTGTGTGTGTGTGTGTGTGTGTGTGTGTGGAGACAGACAGACAGCAGACAGACAGAGAAGCAGTGAAGAGCATGGAGGAGGATGAAGGGAATAGGAGGGAAGGTGAATGAGGGGTAAGGCCAATACAGCTAAACCGCTCTGATAGACAAAACAACATATCCAGACGCTAACACACACACACACACACACACACACACACACACACACACACACACACGCGCGCGCACACACACACACAATACACACACACACACACACACACACACACACACACACACACACACACTATAAAAGAAAGAAAAGAAGTGGTGTTGTACCATGGTTACACGGACTCTCAAGGGGAAGCAGCCCAAATTTTGCACTAAGAAATGTGGCGATGAAGTCATGCAACACAATGAAATATTTACAGGAATTCTGTTCTGTGATTCAATGGACTTGGGCAGTCTTTTTTTCTTCTTATTGATGTCATGTCTTTTCCTGCACGTGCACTACCACTTGATTCGTAAACATTTGCTTCAAGGACTGTAAATTTATGCACTAAAAGCACACTTGAAAAAAAAAAGCATTGAAGTAATGACAAACAGAATAGCAGTTCCTTTTTTTTTTTTTTTATCAAACATAGTATAGTATGATTCAATACAAATTTGAAGAACACACAATTCCCCAAGGGCAAAATCTGTATATGTGATATATGTTGCTGCAGGAAGTGTTCTCAAATTGAGAATGAAACGTTGAAATGCAATTGAACTTCACTATGCTGCAGACATGATGAATTTTATCTTGCAACATAATACTAGTACCATGACAAGTATTAATGCATCTTACTATAATTAACAAGTTCAAATCTCTCTCATGCACACACGCATGTATGCACACATATCACATATGTGAAAAGACGTAAAACTGTAGTACTACTACTACTATACACGCATGCATGCACGCGCACACACACACACACACACACGCACACACACACACACTCACACACTCTCTCTCTCTCTCTCTCACACACACACTCCGAAACTAAACACAAAACAGTAACACAGAAAAAAAAAACTTAATAAAGAAGAAACAAGCACTCATGCAATCATATGATTAAGGAAACACACACACACACACATAAACACTTAAACACAAACACACTCCTACGGACATAAACGATATAAACGCATGCCACACTTAATCTACTGAAATTACAGGAAAATTACAGGAGCGGAAATTGATCTCCCCCATATCCGCCTCCGTCCAGAGTGTCATGTTTCCAGCTATCAACATAAACACCCTTCAAACTGGTAATGAAATTCAGGCCGGCGGAAACCACGAACCTGGCAAGTTCAGAACTCCACGGTGAATTAACAACGTATGGGAGCACAGAAGCGTCTTAAGCCGATAATAGCCGTTTTTTCCCCCCCGGATGACAGGAATTAACCTTCTGGAAAACAATAATGGGGAAACGAGTTATAATGGCTGTGATCCTTCACTTAGGACAACAACTGTTTTCCTGAGGTAAAAGATATTACTTTTTTTTGGAAAGCAGCAATATTCATGAAAACAGCTACCACTGTTCTTATCCTTTGGGATCACATCTGTTATCCAGTTTTCCAGAGGACAGCAGTTATTATCCTGCTGTGAAACAGTGATGATGAGAAAACTGCTATTACAGCTAGATCTAGTTGCAAAGTGAGGCCACCGCAGGCAGAAATGTAATCAAATTTCAAACAGTATTTTTAACTCTCTTCGGTTCTTTCCCTTGAATTTCGATCACCAGTGATCGACGGTTTTTCTTCCAGAATGATGGTATTAAAAACACATTTTTGTTATCTGAAGCAATGTATCGCCTAAAAAACCTGAAACAGACAATTATTTATCACACAAAAAAAAATTACTATTTCAGAAATAATGTGCAGAATGTTACGAAAAATTATGAAAAATTCATGCAAAATGCAAAAAATCTCAAAAACTGTTGAGAGTTTAAGGGCTCCACCGAAAAATGTAGGCAAACGAATCACAAGCCAAACACGATGCAATTCGACCTCTTAGGTCTTAAGAGGCTGAAACATGTCACATTTTGTTTTGTGATTCATTTGTCTATATTTTTCGGCAGAGCCGTAAAAGAAAAACTTTGAAAGAGCTATTACAGCTGTTGCTTTTAAGGATCATAACCGTTTCCCCTTCTCCACTCTGCGGCATCTGACGCAGTAATCTACTAGTATTGCTACCAGCGTCCATGCACATGTCAGAGATGACAGACAAAACAGCCTTAATTGATTTTCCTGTCATGGTTGTTTCCCTCTTGCTGATAACTCTTTTCTTCACAAAACCTGATAAAAATCTTATTACCCAAAGGAATACACAGGAAACAGCTGTCAACCTTTAAGGGTAACAGCCATAACAACTGATTTTCCTCTTACAATGGTTTTCATACACGCTAATGACCTGTTTTTTCTATAAGGAAACAAAAGGAAAACAGTTACTATTCGCTTTTTGACACTAATGTGCTCCATTTATCCATTCAGCTTCATTTTCCCTCTGGTTCCACCCTTCTCTCTCACATCACCCATCCATCCTCCTCCAGCTACTGCGCCCCCCCTCCCTCCCCCCCCCCCCCCCCCCCCCCCCCCCCCCCCCCCCCCCCCCCCCCCCCCCCCCCCCCCCCCCCCCCCCCCCCCACTCTCCCTCTCACATCATCACCTTCATGATTTTCATAGGATTAGAGTTTCTAAAACCAACTGTTGAATCAATGCCAGCTCTTGTTTTTTTTTTTTTTTTTCCTCTTTATCTTTTTCTTTTCTTCATTTTTTTTTTTTATAAATACACTTCTTCAGAATGAAATACACTGATTTACAGCTAAGACCAAGGACTGCCAAACCAATTGGAGAGAGAGAGAGAGAGAGAGAGAGAGAGAGAGAGAGAGAGAGAGAAAGTGTGTGTATGTGAGAGTGTGTGTGTGTGTGTGTGTGTGTGTGTGTGTGTGTGTGTGTGTGTGTGTGCATGCTTGCATGCATGCGTATGTGCATGCGTATGTGCATGCATGCATGTGTGTGTGTGTGTGTGTGTGTGTGTGTGTGTGTGTGTGTGTGTGTGTGTGTGTGTGTGTGTGTGTGTGTGTTTGAAGGTGTGAAGGAAAAGGAGAAGACAGAGAGACAGAAAGAAAGGCAGAGTCAAAGACTACACCTGCCAGTCTTCTGGAGTCACAGTTTGGGAACCAGAGAATCAAAGTGGTGGATGGAGTGATGAGGTGGCAGTTCCTTTTTCACTGAACCTCACCTGAATCTCACCTATTTGTTGTGTTTCAGTGCAAAATGATAGGGTTTTAAAAAGAATATCTCTTTTCCATACGCGTTACCTGCTAACATCAGCATAACCTCATTTGAGCTTTAGTTTAATCTGCTATACTTTACCATCCCTTCAAAAATGTGCCCCTGACCCTAGATTTGTAAACAAAAACTGCTGATGTTGGATTCTGGTCTTTTGGTCACTAAATTACTTCAGAATTTCAAAATAATTTGCATGTTAGAGAAATTCCAGAAAAAAAATACTCAGGAAGGCTGGCAGCTATGAAAGAGATACAAAGGTGGGAGACAGCAACAAAGACACAGAGAGCGACAGACAGACAGACAGACTGACTGGCAGACAGACAGACAGACAGACAGACAGAGACAGAGAGAGAGACAGACAGGCAGCTGTATGGAGACAGAGGTTGGAGAAACTGACAGAGAAGCACACAGACCAACAGAGAAAGTAAATATAATGACAGATTAAAAGAAAACATAGAGGGAGAGAGAGAGAGAGAGAGAGAGAGAGAGAGAGAGAGAAGCAGGGCTTGGGTGGAAAGGAGGAAAAAGAATAATAAATCCCAAGTTCACACACTAGAATAAATAACAACAACAACAGCAACAATCTTGTAGCCACATGAAATAACAAACAAGATGGGGAGAACATTCAAAAAAAGAAAGATCAAAAAGGAAAGAAGCCAAAAACAATCACACGAGAGCAAAGGACAACGGCTGCAACCCGGCAGATATCCTCTACCATCTCTGCCTCAAAGAGCCACGGTGGGCGACGGGTGACGGGGAAATCCCAAATGACTGCCGGCACACTATCAGTGGCCAGTCAGTCAGGCGGTGTGTCACCCAGCAAATTTCCCCCCCCCACCCCCCCCCCACCCCACCTATCATTCTGGTCCAAGGAGAAAAAAAAAAAGACCCTCTATACTTTCACTTCCAGTCAAATTGGAGAGTTGTGAAACACTGCTGATCGAAGAAGAAAGAATTTTAATGAACATTAACCTGATTGTTTTTATCTTATTCTCATAATTTCACCCTGTCACGATGTTAAAAACAAACAAACAAACACAAACAAAGTGTGGTAAAAGGGATACTAAGATAAGAGTAAGTAGTTCTATTTTCAGAAATTTGAGAAGTGATCCACTACTGCTCTAACTCTATTGAAAATTAACTTGCACTGCTGATCTCAAACAATACCTTATTGGCTGTGACAGTGCTGTCTGGTGATCAGTGTATCCCATACTTGCTCCCTAACCCATCAAAATTCTTTCCTTCAAAGTAGTACTCATATCTGCCATAACAGAGTTGGCTGGTGCAGTGGTAGCCTGTTGTGTTCGTTCTTTTTTTTTTCTCCACCTTCCCACTCATTCTTTATTTCAAGTAACGCATTAATTGGCTTAACACTGCTGCCTGATAATACAGTTACATCCCTTTTTTTTTTTTTTTTTTTTTGCTGACGCAGTTATATCCTTTTTTTTTTGCTGATAAAGTTATATCCCTTTTTTGTTCTCCTATTTCTAAACTCAAATGAAACCTTTCTTGGCTGTCACGGTGCAGCCCGATATGTAACCCTTTCTTGTTCCCACGAGCCCATTTCTTATTGCAAGTAATACCTTTATTGATAAAGTTATATCCCTTTTTTGTTCTCCTATTTCTAAACTCAAATGAAACCTTTCTTGGCTGTCACGGTGCAGCCCGATATGTAACCCTTTCTTGTTCCCACGAGCCCATTCTTATTGCAAGTAATACTTTTATTGGCCGTAAACTACTGCCACCTATTTTTGTGACCATGAATGTATGGATCCATATCAGCAACTTACTTGAACACATAATATATATATATATATATATATATATATATATATATATATATATATATACAGTGAAGGAGTTGTGAGACTCAACTTATAACAACTCTCAATGATTTTAATAACTGTCTTAACAACAGACAGCAAATAGATGCAATTTTATCGGTTCTTTGCTAAAATGGTCTAGATCATTCCTCGTTGGGAGAACACAAAAAGTTGTTGTGGAAGGGTCTTCATCCCATTGTAAACCAGTCTTGTCAGGTGTACCACAGGGAACTGTTCTGGGGCCCTTTTTTTTTTTTTTTTTTTTTAATCTATATAAATGACATAAGTAGACTAGAAATCTCTCTCCTGGGACTACTATAAAGCTTTTTGCAGATGACAGCTTAGTATATAGAACAATCAGAAGCAGAATGATACACACATTCTACAAGAAGATCTAAACGCTTTACAAGAGTGGGAAAGAACTTGGAAAATGGAATTTCATCCCCAGAAGTGCCAAGTGTTGCGTATATGTAATAAACGCTCACCAACTAGATCAGAATATTCTATTCACAATACTATTCTTAAAGAAATCAATGCTGCAAAATATTTAGGCATGATTATAGATAGTCGTCTCAAATGGAAAGAACATTACAATTTAGTATGTAAGAAAGCAAACACACATCTAGCTTTCTTATACAGGAATATCAATGACTGCCCCCAAAAAGGTTAGGACGACTGCTGCTACAAAACACTGGTTAGACCAGTACTGGAATACGGTTGCTCAGTCTGGGATCCTTACAATCTAAAGGACATTGATAACCTCGAAAAGATTCAGAAGACAGCAGCACGGTTCATAACAGGGAACCATATCAGACAGAAAGGGAATACTAGGAAGAACACGAGGAAATTAGAATGGAAACCCTTAGAAGAGAGAAGAACTTTTATCAAACTTAATATCTTCTTCAAAGGCAGAGGTAAACTAACTGATATCCCAATGGAACTAGTATTGAATAAAAGTAGCACCAGGAGTAGCGGTCCATCTTATGCCATACCTGCATCAAATATTGACAGCCATTTACATTCATTTTATCCTAGTTCTTACAGCTGTGGAACGCATTGCCTGGTGCCATCAAGATTGCCACAAATGCAGTCTCATTTAAAAATCAAATTGATACGACAGTCTTGAAATCTGCATATTGACTGATTCTTCTATTTTAACTTCCCCAGATATTTTATGGTTACCTGGACCTGAACCTGGCCATAGCTGTGATCCCTTGTTGCCAA
>JADBJO010014620.1:35000-46909 GCA_016801955.1 Conus betulinus
TCCCCCCCCTCCTCATTGTGCTTTTTTTAACTACAGTGGAAAGATTTGTTTCCTTTTCCCTTTGTAGGGGCCCCCCAGGGGCCGTGGGGGGTGGGGTGGGGTCCCCCCCTGCTTTCCTTTTTGTCAACATCGTACTGAAGGACCCTGAAAAGGAAAAGCCCCCGTCCTTTCCCTTAATGGCCCAAAAATCAAAAATAACAGCCCACACCACCGACCAACCGCACAACACCAAATACTAAACTTTTTCGATTATCCCCCCCTCCTTTTTTTTTTTTTTTCCCTTTTTTGTTTATATCCCTTTTTTTTTTGTTGTTTTGTTTTTTTTTTGGGTTTTTCTTTTTCTCACAATAGGTTTTCTAAAGGGATTGGTGCACATAAACCTAAACACTGCTAAAGCGAAAGAGTATCCGGGAAGCCAAAGAACAAAACAACCCAAAAAAAAAAACCCCTAACGTAAAAAGAAGCCATCATTGGCATTGGGTCCCATCAAGGAAATCCAACAACGGCTGCCATGTTGCCTTGGGTGCCATCCCAAGTAACAGTTCCCCCCCCCCCCCCCCCCCCACCACCCCCTGTTTTCACCCCAAGACACCACACTGCTGCCCCACTTTTTTTTTGGCCCGTTTTTGGCCCAGTCGTTAAACAGTCCCCCCCCCCCCCGTTCTGATGTGTAACCAAAGGTGGGCAGAGAACCACAAAAGACCCTGCCCCTTTGCCAACAACTGCTTTGGTTGGTTGTCCAGTACCGTCCCCCCCCCTGGGTTTTTTCTGATTTCACATGAAACAGAACAAACGCCCCACTTACCCCCCAGACCCCCCCTAACCAAGAAACCATCCTTTTTTTTAAAATTTGTATGAATTTTGAAACGAATGATGAGTACACACTGACCAAAACTGTCTGAGGCAAAAAAACAAATTGGCTGTGTCCCCTTTTCTTTTGACCCCAAACAGGAAAACCCCTCCTTTGGGGCACATCCACCACCTGTTCCATTTGTCCCCCCCCCCCCCCCCCCTGTTTCCAAGTGTGGAAACCAACCCTGTTTTCCCCCTTGACCTGTCCACCCTTTCCCCCCTCAGGAAAATGGTTTAAAGTCCCCCCCTTTGCCTTTGGAAAAAGAAGGCCTTTACCCCCGGGCAAAAAAAAGGCCAATGGACTTTTCAAAAAACAATTTAAACAAACGGATTAACAACTCCCCTTTACAACCGAAATTCTTTTCATTCTGGAGGTTTTACCAGGATAAACCTTCAGCACAAATTTGTTTTTTTTTTTTATTCCCACTGCAAGACATTTTAAAACTTATTTTTTAAAACACCCTAGGCCAAAATAATTGCCAAGACGAAACCTCACTTATGGTTCATCAGTTTGGGGATCAAAACGCCCAACTAATACAAGCCAGTAATCAGGCCGGACTCCGAACACTGGAAACTGGCTGAACAAAAATTTAACAATACAAGGCCAATTGCGATTCTTGGATCTTTGCCCGGAGGGCCTCATCGGCCCCCCAAAAAGCTGGGTGAGGTCCTTTTTTTGTTTCCCTAGCAGTGGCAATCCCCCCCCCCATTTGAGTTGGGGTAAAATTTCTTAATTTTTCATGGGTTTGGTTGGGATTTCTCACCAAGCCTTGTCCCTTCCCTCAACAACAAAAAGGTGGAATCCTTGTTTTTTTTTTTGCTTTGACCTTTACCCCCGCCCCCCCCCCCCCCCCTTTTCCCAACCTTCCCCCCCTCCACAAAACACACACACCTACTTACCCTGGCACAACTTTCATTTTTCCCCCCTTCCAATAGCCCATAACCTTTTTTTGGGCCCATCCTTGTTCTCCTTCCTTTTTTCACGGTCCTTTTCGGTGTTTTTCGCCCCCCCCCCCCCCCCCCCCCCCCCCCACCCCCACCCCTCCCTAACCCCCACTGGTCTCCCCCGTGGCCCCTTGGAGGGAAAAAAGAGAAGAAGGAAAGAAGAAGAAGAGAAGAAGAGAAACGACACCAGACCAGACAGACGAAAGACATACAGAGACCCAGGAGGAGAAAGTAAAAAAATGGGGCGTGGGTGGTGGGTGGCGTTGTCCCCCACCCCCTGCTGTCCAAGCCCTCCTTGTTTTGTTTTTCCATCCCCCCTTTGATAAACAAAAAACTTTAAATTTTGCAAGAATAAAACCCAAAAAGACCCAAAACAGGGTAGAACACCAGAGGGGCAAAAAAATGACCAATGGAATGCTTCGGTGGTTTAAGTACTAGAAGAAGTTTTTGGGTAAATAATTCCCCCAAATCCACTTTTTCCTCCCAAGAATACACACTTAAAAAACACAACAATTTGGGGTTTTTTTTTTTTTTTTTGTTGTTTTGTTTTGTTTTTTTGTTTTTTGTTTGTTTTTTTACTTTTGATTTTTTTTTCTTTTTTTTTTTTTTTTTTTAACTTGGCCTGAAAATACAAAAAAGGAAAATTCCTCCCTCCCCCGACCATTCCTCCCCCCCCCACAAAGGTAAAACCCCCATCACGTAAAAACCACAAATGGAAAAAACGTGCCCTAAAAAATATGGCTAATCCCCACAACGAACCAATCTTTTTTTTTTTTTTTTTCCCTTTCCCTTTTTCCTGAAAGGGAGGGGGGCTTTTTCCCGTTTTTTCCTCCCCAAAGCCTCCCCTTCCCTCCCCCACCCCCCACCCCCTTTTGCCCCCCCAAACCCCCTCCACACAACAGAGACCTTTCCTTTTTTTTCCCCCCCTTTTGCAGACTTTTTTTGGAATACGGTTGCCCCCACAGTGGTGTTCCACCCTTTTCCTGAAAGGGTTTTTTTTTTTTTTACACACAAACAAGCCGCGTTTTCATTTTTTTTTTTTTTTTCTTTTTTTTTTTTTTTTTTTTGGTGTTTTTTTTTTTCCCTTTCCCTTCCCCCGCCCTTCTTCCCCTTTACGCTCATGCATACACCCCCCCAGCTCTCTGAAACTTTTTTTTAAAGAACCTTTTTTTTTCTTCTAGGTGTAGGGTTGTAATCCCTTAAAAGGTTATTGGTTTTTTTTGTTTCCCCGCTCCCCTTCCCTCTTCCCTTTGATAAAAATGGAACCTGGGCCCAGAAGAAGAAAGAAGAGAAAAGAAACGATAGACCCCCCGGACTAAACGACCCCGGACCCCACCAACCCACTCCTCACTTTTGCTTTGCATGCCAAAAGCAACTGTTTTTAAAATTTAATTTTTTGTCTTTTTATTTTTTTTTTTGTTTTGTTGGTTTTTGTTTTTCATTTTAAATTTTTGCGTTGCGTACCCTAAGCTCCCCTGTTCCCCAACCACGAAAATAACCAATCCCCAAGGACCGACTCCCCCTCCCTCTGACCCCCACAATGCCTAAGGAACCAACTGTGGTAAACCCCTAAAAATGACAAAACTTGAAGTATTTCAATATTGGGAACTTACAAGTAGTGGGAGACCATCCATGTTCCCCCAACATTGTGGTGTGGTGGGGGGGTTGCTTTTCATTTTATTCCCCATAATTTTTTTTTTACAAAAATATATGGGTTGTTTTTTTTTCCATTTTATACAATTTGTTTTAGGCGCTTTTTTTTTTAGTTCCAGAATAAGACGGCACCAACTTTTGGGTCCCCACTCAACAAAAGGTTGTTTTTCCCTCTTTTGGAACCAAAACAAAAAAAAAGTACCTCCTTGATTGGTTTTTTTTTTTTTTTTTGCTTTAAAAAAAAAAAAAAAAAAGAGGAAAGCATTCTACAGCAAGAGCTTTTTCCCGCAGGCTTAAGTGAAAAACACCACCCACATTCTCTGTTCCCCCACTCTCGGGTTTAAAAAACAACAGGCGCCCCGCTGTCTCTCAACCCGTGCCCCACTTCCCCTTTTTTTTCCATACCTCCTAGCTTCCAAAAGCAAAGCAGACCTTGAAACACGCTTTGTCCGGCCCTTGAGAAGGGTTCCTTTGTTACAACACTTTTCAGCTCCAGCAGCACCTGAAAAAACTTCAAGTTCATTAAACGCGCAAACGTTGGAAACTTGTACCAATTTCCCCCAGTCACTCCTGCAAGGGGTGATCCGAATGTGATCCTAATAACCTGTTTTGCCATTCTTCCCTTTCACCCAACCTCATTTTTTTTAAAAAAAAACTTCGCCCATAAAATGTACCCAGAAAGACCCTCCCCCCAAATTTTACCATCAGGTTTTTTTCTGACAAAAAACAAAAACGGAAATTAGTTTCCTTTTTCTCTTTCTTTTTTTTATTTTTTTTTCAAAATTTCCCCTGACCTGGTTTTTTTTCACAGGTCCAAAGTCCTCCCCAAAAACCGAGTTTAAAATCCATTTTTTGAGCCACCTTTGGTGGTTGGGCCAAACCTGTTAAAATGTGGTTCATGAAATTTCTTTGGCCATCGTTCCCCCCCCTTTTGTTCAGAAACCCCGTATTTGTTGTGTCTGTTGGGCCTTAAAAAGCCACTGGAACCATTAGTGGGTTTGGCAACAAAAATCAATTTTTCAAACCTTTTGTGGTTTGTTTTTTTTTTTGGCGGGAAGGGGAGGGGGGTAAGCCTAGTTTTTTTTGCTCAGAAGTATAATGTTTAGGTAAAAATCCACATATTAATCCGAACCATAACAAAGTGGCAAGTCTTTTGCAAAAGTATGCCTAAACTATAATTTTAATTGCCAAAGCCACCTTTAACGATTTTTTGGATAAAATACATTTATTCCCCCAAAAACATCAAGGAAAAGGGACCCCCAAAATAATTTTCCCCAAAAGCCCCCGTTTTTGTTCCGTCCCCTAAAAATTAAATGTAATTCAATTTCTAAGAAAATTGAAGGGCAACACAACAACCAACCAGCGAACATGGAAAAAATTTAAAAAATTTTTTTCCCAAATAATTGTCTGTTTGCGGCTTTCTCCTTTTCTCTTTAACAATGGGGGGTGTCCCCCCCCGATTGTATTACCCCTTATTCCCAACAGACACAACACACAACACCACAAAACAACACACACAGAACACACCACAACAAAACCCACACAACGCCATAAACGGATCCACCAACCAGAAGAAAATGCCCTTTTGGCAGCTGCAAAGAACCTAAGCCTCCTCTTTTTATTTCATGTCCGGTAGTTTTGTATTTCAGTTTTTGGTAAAACAAAAAAACCTTTTTTTTTTTTCCCACCCTCCTAATCAAATCCCTTCCTTCCCTCTCCCTTCCTTCAGAATCTTCCTTTCCTTTTCCTCATCCTCCCCCCCCCCCCCCCCCCCCCCCCTACCTCCACTTCCCATCCTCCCCCCACCCCCCAACCCACCACCCAAACCACCAAGTGGGGGGCCCCTTTGGTGGTTTTGAATGGTCCCCTAACTTTGGGCGGACCCAAATTCCGGGCTTCACTTTTGACTGGAATTTTTTCGCTAGGAACCCTGAACACAACAATTCCCCACAAGGAAGAAATAATAAACCCAATTCCTGGTTTCTGTTCACCCACCTTTGAAGACCACCCTGGGGTTGGGCCCACAGCCTCCTGTTTTATGAATTTACCTTGCCTGGCATGGCCCCAAATGGCATGCCAATGCCATACATGGGCCATTCAAATATATATTTTTATGTGTACAAAATTGGGGTGGCCCATGTTGGGCCATACATTGCCTGCCCAAAATGTTGGTGCCAGCATCCTGCTGTTTACTGTATGTAATGGTTAAAAAATGTGGTCATATTGTTGGTGGGGGGTGGGGTGGTGTGGGTGTTTGTGTGGTTGGGGGTATGGTGGTGGGGGCCCCGGGAAGCGCGAAGCCGGCCCAAATGGTTGCATATGTGTGTTGTGGTGGGGGGGGTGTGTGGGTGGTGTGTGTTGTTTTGTTGTTGGGTGTGTTAAGTGGTTGGCACTATGTTTTGTAAGTGCGTGCATGGTGTTTTTGGGTTGTGTGTGGTTGGTGTGGTGTTGGGGTGTTGGTGTGTTGGTGGTTTTTGTTGGTTTGTGGGGTGGTGGTGGTGGTTGGTGTGTGGTTAAAAATGGTTTTGTGGGTTGTGGGGGTGGGGCATGTTTACGTGGCGTTGTTTTGGGTGGGCCGTGTGTGCCAAAATGTTTGTTGGTTGTGGTTGTGGGTTGGGGGTGTTGTTGGTTTGGGTGTTGGTGTGGGTTTGTTGGTTTTGGTTGTGTTTTTTTTTTGTGTGCAATGTTGGGGTGGGTAATGTTGTGGTAGTGGGTCCCCCCCCCCCCTGTCCACTCTTTGTTTGTTATGTTGTGTTGTCCTGTGCCCTCTTTTGTGGTGGTGCCCGTGGTTTTGTTGGGGTGGTGTTGTGGGGTTGTTGTGTTTGGGTTGTGGGTGTTACACCACGTGTGTGGTTGGTGCCGTGGTGTTGGTGGGGTTGGCCATTGGTGGTGCCATGCCGTTGTCCGTTGGGCGTGCCCTGTGAACCCTATGGGTATCAGTGGGAAACCACCTTTTGGAAGGGGTGTGCAAAATCATACAGGGGTGGTGAATAACAATGAGTTAAAAGAGGTAGTAAGAGAAGGAGAGAGAACCCCCAGAGTACCAGAGCGAAAAGAGACAGAGAGAAAAAAAGAGGAGTTTTTGGGTGAACAGTCGGAGGAGGAAGTTGGGAGAGGAGACCAAAAGAGAGCCCCCACAAAAGAGATGGCAAGTCCCCCCCAGCTACCCAGTCGAAATTCCAACATTGGTTATAGGGCCTTAGACTAGGGCCAAAGGATAAGAGAGGCCATAAACAAACAGAAGAGGCAGGCCCCAGACATACAGAACAGGAAAGAACCAAGAGACATAGAGACAGAAGACCAGAAGAGGAGAGGGGTAATGGGGTGTGGGGGGGAGTAGAAGAGAGAAAAAGAGGAAGACAGACCGAGTTAGAGAGACAATAGACCAGAACGAAGGAACCCCTGGAGAAGGAAACAGAGGCAAGACCGAAGAACAAGACCCTCTAAAAGAACAGAACCACCCCACCCCATGGTCCCCCCCCCTCCCCCTGTTTCCCCCCAGCGGCCAATTAAAAGAACACTCCCACAAAAAACACCAAAAACAACCCAAAAAAAAACAAAAACACAGCAAACAAAAAAACCAAAAACCAATGAAAAAAAAAACAAAACCACGACCCCAAAAAAAATGTTTAAATGAAAACAAAGCACCCCAACCCTCCTTGAACCCCCAAATCCGATCCCAACCACTGCCCCTTTGCGGGGGCACCCCTTTTGCCTTTTCAACCATCACCCAGTTGTTTCCCCACACAACCACACACCACACAGTTCACCACACCAAACAACCACACACACAACAAACCCCAATGGGGCCGCAACACCACATCACACCCACCACACAACCCACACACACCACTTTTAAGGGAAACCACATGCCCAAATGGCGTTCAGCAATCCCTTTTCCTCCCTCTTCCCCCTCCCCCATCGCAAATACAATAAATTATCCTTCCTTCATTTGACACTTAACTGTTTTTTCATTTCCCCGCAAAAGCCTGTTTTGTGTTTTTTTCCTAGGGCAAAGAGAAAAATCCCCCAGATTCCTATACCAAACCACACAACAACAAACCACACACACACAACACACACACACCCCACACAACACCACACAACGCAACAACACAAACACACCACCACAACACACACAATCAAAGTTTGCAAAGCACAAACCCGTTCCCAACTATTCCTACAAACCCCCTGAAGAATTGGAGCCACCCAGGAATTTTTTTAAGTTTTTTTGGTCCCAACTACAAACTACAATGAAGTTGAACTTTGCCTTCAAAACAAAAACAAATCCCCAAAACCCAACCAACCCCGTTTTTTTACTGAAGGTTAAGATTAGTAAAAGTGGAAGGGCCCGGCAGTCCCCCCCCCCCTGGCCTTCTGCCCATAAAAACATGTGGGGGCCACGGCCCTTGTCCCAAGCCAACCTGTTGCGGCACAGGGTGCAAAACCGTGGCCCCAAGGGTGGGGGCAAAGCAAGGGAAGGGGAGTTGGTGGGAAAAATTTTGTTGAGGAGAAAGGGGTGGGGGTTGGGGGGGGGGGGGGGGGGGGGGTGGGGGGGGGGGGGGGGTGTGGGGGGGGGAGGAAGTAGAAAAGGTGGGTTGTTTAAAATCAATTGGGTCCACAACCCGGGCCTTGAACATTGAGAACTGGATGCGCAAAGATATTTTCAAGGTCCCAGTTTTTTTCCAGCCCCCAAGTCTGAAACCTTGGCTTTTTCAGTGTTTTTGGTAGGTAAACCACAGCCCCAATTGTTTTGCCAAAAATCATAAAATGGTTTTTTTTTTTTTTTTTTTTTTTTTTTTTTGTTTTTTTTTTTTTTTTTTTTTTTTTTTTTTTTTTTTTTTTTTTTTTTTCTTTCTTATTTTTTTTTTGTTTTTTTTTTTTTTTTTTTTTTTTTTTTTTTTTTTTTTTTTTTTTTTTTTTTTTTTTTTTTTTTTTTTTTTTTTTTTGTTTTTTTTTTTTTTTTTTGAGAAAAAGGGCCACAGAATGAACCACAATTTAAATGTTTTTTTTTTAATGCATAGTTGTAATATGTGTTCCCCACAAAGGCAAATCCATGTGATGTCCCCAAGATGGAATTTGGGGGCGGTGCCTGGAAAGTCCCCGAATGAGGAAACGCCAAAGCCCGAAACGAAATTTACACAATGGTCTTTCACACCCTTCTACAAAAAAAACAACATTTCTGAGGGGGAGGGGGTATGGGGGGGGAAGAGTGGGAAAAAGGGTGGGAGGGGGTCGGTAACCCCCCAGAGTTTTTTTTTTGGCCGTGCCTTGTTTTCCCCCCTGCCAGAGGGGAAAATAATGTTTGCCCGTCATAGCCCCCAGCTCCGAACCGCACAGGCCCCACCAAAATAATCATGGGCTCTGGTCCCCCCCCCCTCCCCCTGGGGCAGAGGGGAACCTTGCCAGCTGATGTGGAACCATATCTTTGTTTTGTTTTTGCCAACATTGACCTAGACAGCCTCCCCCCCCTTTCTTTTTTTTTCCCCCTTTTGTCCCCCCCTTGAGGCCTGGGGAGAGACATCTTTTCACGAGGGGGGGGGAACAAAACAACCAATATGGGATGAAAGTATACTGCACAATCTGGAAACCAGATTTTGTTGGTGCTGAGGTCCCAATCAGTTCTCCCTATCCCTATCCTCCCATTGTTTTTTTTCCCCCCCCCCCCCCCCCCCCCCCCCCCCCCCCCAAGGAAAAATTGCCCTCCCCAGAAAGGGGAAACATTCCCTTTAGATATTGCAATCTCCGCTCCCCAACTCCCGACCCTTCCTCTTTTTCCTTCCGTTGAAAACACCTTTTGAACCCCTCAACAGAAATTTTTATTTTTTCCAACCTTGCAGGGAACCAAATGAGTTTTTAAAAAAAACAAAACGAAGCCAAATAAAACACAACCCTATGGGTGGTTTCCTTCCTCCAAAACCTGGTTGACACACCAAATCCTGCAAGGATCACTTTTTCGCGGACAGCCCCACCCTCCAAACTCCCTATTTTTTTTTTTTTTCGTCCTGATGGCCCCCCACTGGAGGGCATGCACACTTTTCGGTTAGGGGTCCCCCCCCCCCTGAAAGAAACCACCTTGTTAATCCCTATCCCCCCCTTCCTCCTTTTTGCATTTGTTCCCCTTCCAACACAGTCCCCCCCTCCTGAGAATTCCCCCCCCCCCCATTTCCCCCCCCACTTGCTTTGCTCCGGTTGGGTGGAACCTGGTGGGGGTTAATGAGATTTTCCTAGACCCATGTTATTTCTTGTTTCCCCGATGTCTTGCCAAGCTAAACCTGGCAGTGGGGTAACCCTCTGGCAGTGGTTTTTGTTTTCCCCCCCATTGGAAACAGATAAGTGATTAATCTCTAAATTCCCCCCCCTTTCCCCCTTTGCACTTTGAAATCTCGCTTGTTTGGAGGAATTTTGGACACCTTTTGACCAGGTTTGGAAAGCTTCATGGTCCTTTGGTGCCAATCCCACATGCCGGTTTTTTTTCATCTTTTCCTATACCTCCCCCAATCCCGTGGGCAGCTGATTCGGTATTTTGTTCCCCCCATTTTGAAAAGAAACAAGACAATGGCAAAGTTTAAAATCAAAACCTTTGCTAAACAGTTTTTTTTTGCACTGGTCTCAGGTCCCTTATTTTAGGAAAAGGTCCTTAACCAAACATATGATGAATAGGCCTTGCCTGTACCCAAAAAAAACACAGCCTGAAAAAAAAACCTTCTTGGTTTTGAACGGCCCCAACTTGAGTAAAAAAAAACCTCAGTTTGTTTTCAATTTTTGGATGTACCCCCTTAAAAAAAAAAACAAAGTTTTGGTCCAATTTCAAGCGTTTTGGATCTCAGTCCCCCCCCCTGATTCTTTTCCCCACATTATGAGAACCCTTGTTGACGTCCCCCCCAAAGCCCCCTTGTGGAAGGACCGTTTCAATTGGGATGTTTCATATCACTACATGGATTTAATGACCAGGGTTTTTTCCTAAGAAATTTTGATAATTAAGAAAGGTCCGGTGGGCAAAGACAGACCAGTCCCCCCCTTTAAACAACTTTAAAATTTTTTATACCCATCCTTCCCACACTTCCGGAATGTTTCCTACAACGGCCCTGACAGCAAATCCCAATTTCCCCCACGTACATTGAAAAAGCCCTTTGGTGTAAAAAAAAAAATACCACAAATAGCCCCTGGAAGCTTGACAAGCTCAATCCTGTGGATGTGGGGAGACCACCCCTTTTGGTGTAGAACCCCACAAGAGCCCTGAAAAGGCTTGACACAAAAAAATGCCCCCCTGGTTGTGTGGGAATACCTTGGTGTAAATGAACCCATAAATCCCTGAAGGCCCTGAACAGCATTAATCCCCTTTGATTTGTGGGAAGAAACCTTTGGTGTAATACCCTAACCAGTTTTTTGAAAGGCCTGAACAGCACCAGTTCCCTGTAATTTGGTGGGTAACCTTTCGGTGTAAAAACCCTCACAGTTTTTTTTTTGAAGGCCTGACATCAATCAATCCTGGGATGTGGGATACTCCGTGGTAAATGAACCCTAACCATTTTTTTTTGAAGGCCTTGACAGCAATCCCAGTCCCCTTGTGAATTTGTGGTAGGACATTGTTTTCTTGAAAACCTAAACCAGTTTTTTTTTGATGAAAAGGCTGACCAGCATCAGTCCCCCTGTGGGAGTGGAGACCTTGGTGTATGACCCTAACGGGTTAAATTTTGAAACAGGCTGCAGCTCAATCCCCCCCCCCCCTGTGATGTGGGAGACCTTTGGGTGTATGACCTAACCAGTTTTTTTTTTTGTTTGTTGAGCTGACAGCATTCCATTTCCTTTGGGGGGGAATGTTAGGAATACCTTGGTGTATGAAAACCCCTAACAGTTTTTTTTTTTTGAAGGCTGACCAGCATCAGTTCCCCCCCCCCCCCCCCCTGTGAAGTTGGGAGACCTTGGTTTAGTACCTACAGTTTTTTTTTGAAAGGCTGACAATCCCAGTCCCCCCCCCCCTGTGAATGGGAGGAACCTTACCCCTGGTGTAAAGAAAACCTAAACAGTCTGAAGGCTGAACAGCATCAAGCCTGTGATGTGGAGACCTTTTGGTGTATGACCTGACCAGTCCCCCTGAAGGCTTGCAAACAGCATCAAGTTCCCCCCCCCTGGTTGCATGGGGAGACGGTTTGGTGTATGAAACTAACAGTCTTGAAGGCTGTTGACCCCAGCCAATCCCCTTTTGTTGAAATGGGGGCGACCCCTTTGGGTGTATGAACCTAAACAATTCCCCCCCCTGAAAGGGCTGAAACAGCCATCATCCCCCTGGGTTAGTGGGAGACCTTTGGTGTATGGGACCCTAACATCCCCCCCCCCTCCCCTGAAAGGCTGGGGGAAACAGCATCGTCCCCTGTTGATGTGTGGAGACCTTTTGTGTAATGAACCACCAACCGTCAAGGCTGACAGAGGCTGGTTACCCAGAAAGGTGTCCCCCC